>PVJO010012593.1:36616-55021 GCA_004026905.1 Hystrix cristata | reverse complement strand
GCATGTGGTCCCTTTTTATTGTACTGCCCAGGCTGTCATTTTTCTGAGGGAGGCAGGTATCTTAGTTCATATTCCCCATGTTTAGAAAAGGGTTCATGTTTAGAAGGGGCTTGACTAATGTTTTTGGAAAAGCAAATAAACAAGTAGATGGACGAAGAAATAAATTGGTGGATGAAGAAGTTGTTCTGAGGTCTCTGTGGAAACATCCAGGCCTGTATTACAAGGGGGAAATTCAGGGGACGGATTCCAGATTCGACTTCCCTCTGACAGGAAGAGAAACAGGCCCAGCATTTCTCTCATTCTAATGTAAGGTCTTCACCTGATACACAGTCTGAAATTGCATCCATTAAAGCAATCAGTAGGTTAACATGAACCTTCTTTTAAAAATGCAAATATATAGGCGATTCCCATGTACCTAAATATTGCTTTACTTCCTAACATAACAAAGAGCACTCCACTGAAAAGATAAGAATTTTGTGCATCCAGGAAGGACGGAGGTCTGGCAGCATGGGTGTATTTTTAAATCTTGCCAAATTATTCTAACAAGCAGACATAGCTGAAAATCACAGTTCTTTAGTGCTTCTCAGGCTTTATTGTATAGACCAATCTCCAGAGGACTTTGTTTAAAAAACAGCTGCAGATTCAGTAGACTTGAGGCAGGACCTGAGAAGCTGCACCTTTGCAAGTTCCCAGGGCATGTTGATGCAAATGGTCCATGGAGCAAATTTTGTATGGCAAGAAGCTAGTCATTTTCCTCTCGCTGTAGGCTGCTAGCTTACTGACTTCCGGAATTTAGTCAGGGATGAGTTAAGGACTACTATCAAATGCTGTCATGCATGAGCACAGAGTAGCGAGGTTTTCAAATCAAGGTGTGTCTGTTGATAGGTTTTGTTTTACAGAAAACACAGATTGTGGTCATTGTAACTGCTTCAAAGCCTCAACTTTCATTCTCTATAGTAGGACACAGTAAAGCCATCAAAGAAAATGTTAATAAAGAATGATAAATTTTTATCTGATATTCTCTAAAATATTCTACATCCTCTCTTCTCTCTCCACACCTTCCTCCTTAAAAAGGTAGAGTTTGTCTTTAGATTTTCAATAAAAAGTTTTAAGTAGTAAACTTTTAATTTTCATGAAATGTTAACTGAAATATATCTGTGCACTGTACTTACGGTACCACTCCTTGAAGGACCAGTAATGTGAAATTTTTAATTCTACTTTTAATTCCAATTTTACAGATAAGCAAAATGAAATGCAGACAGCTAAAATGACTTAATTAAGATCACATACCAGTAACACAGGATGTGGCCCAAACTTACATCCTAAAAGTCACTTAGCAGAAAAAAGAAGCAGTAGCTTTCAAAAAATTGTGCCTTAATTATTCATAACACTTGGCATCTTTTTGAAATAAACAGTCCTCCTGCACATTTCTCTTGCTGGAATTTATCTCTTTTACAGTCATGTAATTATTAACCTATATTGTATCTAAATGCATTAGCAAGAAATGAAAGTGGATTTACAAGGATGCAGAAAAGAAACTCTGTACATTAGGTGCGAAAGAAAAAGGGGCACAGGAAAAATGCTAATGAATAAAGTTTATACAAAGAGGTCCTATAATTACAGACTAAAAACAAACGTGGTTCCTGACTTCTGTCAATGAAGTTGAAAAAGGAAACAAATCACAGTACCCATATGAAAAACCAACACATATTTCCAAAGTTGGATTACCCAGGGTAGCTGCTCTGTGGTAGACCAGCAGTCTGGTGTTGATTCGGTTCGCTGGCACACCCGGCCACACAGATCCCTGACTTCTGCAAGTGAAATCTCAGGGGATGCAAAACATTTTTCTGCTACCTAATCCTCGAATGATGTTAACTTCCTATTTGATTTACTATTTCTACAGATTTTTCATGAATCTGATCCTAAAAACAGTCACGCATCACTTAACAACTAGGTCGCATTCCAATAAATGAATGTCTAGGTGATTTCCGTGAACATCATAAAGTGTACTTGCACAAATGAAGACACATAGTGACAGCCATGGTGTCATTAGGCAATATAATTTTACAGGCTGTAGATGCGTGTATGCTGTATATGTGGATCATCATTGGCCAAAACACTATGCTGTGCACCACCATGTGCCAAAGTAATAGGAAATCCCTCAAACTGAGAAGTTTGAATTAATTTTTTTGGAGGGGACTTGGTGGGGATCGGACTTGGTGCCTTGTGCTTGTGAGGCAAGTGCTCCACCACCTGAGCTAAATCCCCAACCCGTGAGTTAATTTTTTAAATGAAAATTTGGTAACACTGAAAACTACATATAATCATGTGAACTGTGAAAATGAAACTCTGAATTCAACATTTAATAGCAAACATATCATGAAAATAAAAGACAGTTAAACACAGGTATTGAAGAGATTGAAAAAAAGGATGTGGGCAATTGGTTTAGTTTTTGTTTTTGCTATTTTCTTTTGGAGCAGGGATCAAACTCAGGGTCTTGTGCTTGCAAATAGTTTAGTTTTAATAGTTATTAATTTGCAGATTATTAAGCCTAACCAATGATTTCTGTTAAATTTATACAGTCATAGAAATTTAATTTTAGAATCTCCCATCACCACAAAAAGTTCCATTGTGCTCATTAACAACCAATTTGTGCTTCACCCCTAGACCCAGGCAGCCACTATTCTGCTCTCTGCCTCTATAATTATGGTTTTCTAGAAAGTTAATATAAATAAAATTATAAAATATGTAATCTTTTTGTTCTGGCTTATTTCAGTTAGCATAATGCTTTTGCAGTTCATCCATATAACTTCATGTATAGGTATTTTGTTTCTTTATATTGCTGCGTAGCATTTCACTTTATAGCTGTATCTCATTTTGTTTATTTACCTGTTGATGAGCATTTGGGTTGTTTCTATATATTGGCTACTATAAATAATGCTGTAATGATATGTTTTTGTTTCCCTTAGGTAATACTTAAGTATGGAATCATGGGGTTATACAGAAACTATCCATTTGACTTTTAGTAAAAACTCGTTCTTACTTTTTGAGTTGGGATGTACTGAAATTTACACTCCTGCCAGTAAAGTATTTCTCCATACCCTCACTAATACTTGGTAGAATCTACTATTTTTATTATACCCCGTGGTAACTGATTTTATGTGTTAGTTTAAATGTGTTAAGGGATATCCAGACACATGATAAAGCATTATTTCTGGATGTGTGTGGGAGAGTGTTTCGAGAAGAGACATTTGAATCAATGGACTAAGAAGACCGACCCCATCACTATGTGCAGGCATCATCTAATCTGCTGAGTGCCCACACGGAACAGAAAGGACGAAGAAAGGTAAATTTTTTATCTCTTTTGGAACTGGAACATCCATTCCTTCCTTAGCTATCATGGACTTTCAGACTCTGGAACCTACAGCATTGGTTTTCCTGGTTCTCAGACTGAAAGTCGCACCACCCACTCTCCTTGTTCTCCAGCTTGAGGACAGCTTATCATAGGACACTTTGGCTTTCGCAATCTCATGAGCCAATTCCCCTCTTATATATCTCTATATCATGGAAAGATATGGCCTATTGGTTCTGCTTCTCTGGAGAACCGTGACTATACATAGCCCTTCCAGAGGATGTAGGTGGAGGATGCTTTGTATAGACATAGGATCAAAATAAGAAGCCACCACCCTCCCTACTGCCAATATCCTTTTCCGAATGATCTTAATGACAATTTCAGGATCTAAGGGCTGTGCAACTTTCTTCTTATGGCCTTTTAAATTTTATATTTTTGTTTTTCCTTAATCTATTAATTTTGGCATTTTGATCTTCATAGCAAACCAAAATGCATGATGCTACCCTGCTGTTGAGCAGTCTAAGCAAGAGCTTTTCAACAACAGAGGAATCTTTCCATATTTCTCACTTCAAAATATTAAGAACGAAACCAGGGTCTTTGTGATAGCCTGAGCGAGAATTTATATCCACCCTCTTTACAAACGGATATAATTTTGACTGGAAATTATTTCAAGGCAAGCATGCTGCACAATTGTCTTGAGAACTGTGTCAGGCAAGCCACCCAAAGCAAATTTGCACATGCCATATTTAAATTAACAAAGATGTGCCTCAGTGGCCTTCTTGCTAAGATCCCTGCTGTGTGCTTATTGCCTAAAGGGTTTTTTCAAACTTAATTACATAATGAAATAGCCCCATTGCCTACTCTGAAAGCTGGCAACAAAACCGCCTCCCCCAAAAGTCAGCCTGCGTTCCTCAAAAACCCTAAATACCTAAATTCCATTTGGCTCAGCTGCACCTCTTTTGGAGACCTTCCTGAAGGAGTTAAAAGACATCATATTATGGGGATACATGCCCACCCATGTTTATGGCAGGACAATTTGTAATAGCTACATTATGGAAGCAGCCTCTATACCCATTAACAGATGAATGGCTATATATATATATATATGGTTTCTCTTATATGAGAAACTCAAAATATAAATAAAGATCAAAATAAAATAAGAGTGATACAAAACAGGGAAACAGACTTTGTGGGGATGGAGAGATGGAAAAGGGAGGAGGGGAAGGGAAACTAAAAAGGATCAAGATGAAATATGTGTATGTACCACCCCTTCACAATGAACATATTCATTACGCATTGCAAACTTATACTAATAAAAATAGTTTTTGAAAACAGTCGACCTGATGTCCTTTTGGTGGCCCCTTGAACCTCCACAACTGTGAGGCAAGTAATCTTTATAGAGTTATTCAGCCCCAGATATTTTATGATAGTGAAGTAAAATGGACTAGTATAGACCCCTCAATTACTGCTATATTTTATAGTACTAAAATCATTCATAAATTCTCTCACTATTTTTAGTAAGGTAGATGGTTTTGGGGGCCTAAGAGATATTTTGTTCGCCTGGATTTAGGTATTTTATCTCTCAGAGCCCTCTTATGTCTCTTAGCTCACCTTCTAGTGGAAGGAAGAGGCACCGCACTGTCAAACTGGGTACCCAGGCACAGAATTTTAAAATTTTGAAAGATCTTGGTTCCCTTGGAGGCAACACAGAGCGATGGCTGAGTACAGGTTCTGGAGCCACTCTGGCTACACTGGAATCCCAACCCGAGTTTGCTCACCTGACAAAAAAAATGTAAAACAAATACTGTGGTACATGCCTTAGTCCCAGCTACTCAGGAGGCTGAGGCAAGAGTACTACTTGAGCCCAAGAGTTCCAGCCCAGCCTGAGCTGATAATTGAGGGGAAGATGAGAAAAAAGAGAGGGGGAGAAGGAGGAGGGGGAGGAACAGGATGATGATGAGGAGAAGGAGGAGGAGGAAATAATAATAATGATACATACCTATTAGGTTCTTTATGAGGATCAGATGTACTAATACATGTAAACACTTAAAATAGTGCAAGACACATAAACATTCAGTAAGTGCTGTCTGTTATTACTCTACTCTGATTTTACTATATTTTATCAGTCTATTGTTATCTTCCAGTAGTCTCTTATGGTACTTAGTCTTTGTCTTAGTCTATTTTATGCTGCCATGACAAACTGCCTGAGACTGGATAATTAATAAAGAAGAGAAATGTACTTCCTCACGGTTCTGGAGGCCAGGAAATCTAAGATGGAAGCACTGGTATCTATGAGGAACTTTCTACGGTTTTCTCAAAGCAGAAGGCAGAAGAGCAAAGAGACTCAATCCCTCTGTCCAGTTCCTGTGTCAGGGTACCCAATTTTACTCACAAGGGAGGAGCCCTCATGGCCTAATCATTTAACTACTCCACCTCTTAATAAACCACACTGGAAACATCTGAAATGTAGAGGGGGTATCTTCAAACTATAGTCTTCCTCTGGGGACCCACTTAACATTCCTCCTGATCCTTGTTTATTACAAACCTCAATTTAGCAATAAAATAGCAGTTTAACAGCAAATACTGGTGTATGTGTGTGTGCATGCTTTAACTCTTCAGAGATTGCCTTAAAATAAAAGAATTATGGAAGGGCACGTTAGTTCCCTGTTGCTGTCGTACTGAGTCACCACAGCGCCATGGCTTAAAGCAAGACAGATCTATTATCTTCTAGTTCTGGAGGTCAAACATGTAAGAAGGCACAACAGAGCCTTGTTTCCGCTGGATGCTCTAGAGACAACCGTTCATTCTGCTTTCCAGCTTCTAGAAAGCTGGGCTGTCACTGCGACCTCTGCTCCTTTTGTCACATTTCCTTCTGATTCTGACACTCTGCTCCTTTCCTCTTATCTATCTATCTATCATATATACATCATCTATCTATCTTTGGTGCTGACAATTGAATGCCAAGGCCTTCACACTGAGACACATTCCCACCTGTTTTTGTTTTATTTTATTTTTTACTTTTTATTTTTGAGACAGGGTCTCTCTAAAGTTCAGTTATTCAGGCTGGGAATGGACTTGTGATTTTCCTGCTTCGGCCCCTCAAAGTGCTGGAATGCCAGGCACCAGCACACCCAGCTCTCCCTTTCACTTAGAAGGACCCTCATGATTATACAAGGCCACCAAAGCCATTTAGGATAATCTTCTCATTTCAAAATCCTTAGTCCCTTCTTCAAAGGCTCTTTTGTCAGAGAAGACAACGTATTTGCAAGTTGCAGGAACTGGACATGGGCATCTTTGGAGGGTCTTATGTACCTACTACAGAAAGCATTGATGACTTCTTCACACCATTTAGATAAGTGAAGCGCAGGAGATTCTGCTGCTCTTCAGGGGCACCTGTAAACATCTGGAACCATTTTTTGGTTGTGGCAACTGGGAGGGGTGTGACTGCATATCTGATGGAAGAGACCAGGGATACTGCTAAATATCCGGCAGTGTCAGCTCCCACAAGAAAGAATTATCCAGCGCAAAATGTCAGCTGTAATGAGGTCGGGAAACTCTGATTTAAAGCATAAGATTCCTTGAAATTTTCTGAGTTATGAGGGTTATAATGCAATTGAAGCCAGTTTCAGGATTTAGACTTACATAGAGAAGTGTGAAAAATCACATACAAGCTCTGCAACTCCAAGTTTTTGACAATCATAAATGGTAAGCAATGAATGCTTTAATAGCAGAGCATAGAACCTTGATTTAAGTTGTTATTTCTTAAGCATTGTTTGCTGTATTTTAGGTCTGGTCAATCTGATGTATTTACTATCTATGCAAGTTAAAACATGGATTATAAGAATAATTTTAAATATTTTATGAGTATTTAAATCACACATGCTCAGATTTTTTTTTTTTTGTGGTACCGGGGATCGAACTCAGGCCCTTGTGCTTGCAAGGCAAGCACTCTAATCACTGAGCTAAATCCCCAGCCCCCATGCTCAGATTTTAAATACATAGCATCCCAAAGATTTCAAGATAATCCACAGTCTTCTGAAGTATTTTTTTTTTTTCTTGGCATGACTTGACTTCTACAACTTGACTTCAAAAGATCAAAGAGAGCAGTACAAGTGCCATGACCTCCCCTTCCTCTGAGAGAAAAATTCAAGTTGGAACTTTCTCTCACCTCAACTAAGCACCTTGGGTATCAATACCTACTTTTGCAAAATTCTCAAGAATTTCTGTGCTCAGGTTTGAACTCTCCCAGTGTTTTAACATAATTGTAGAACTGCTAGTAGGATATTTTATGTGTTTTAAGATGTATTTCTTTGCATCTTTATTTTCCTTCCCATCCATTCTATTCTTCTTTATTACTTGCTTCTGTCCAAGATTTCCCCTCAGAGTTTTCCTAATTTGCAGCAACTTATAAAAGCAATATTTGTATTTTCTGTGGTGGAAAGATTTCTAATCAGTCTAAGTTGATGTGTGTATGCATACGGGGGAGGAGAATGCTTCATCTCTTTTCCCCAGGAAAAAATGTAACTATGAATAGAAAAGTGTTTCAACAGCTTGTAAGCTAATAGAACAAACTGAAGAAAAACACACAGCTATACTACAACTTTGCTTACCACTGATTTCTACAGTATATATTTCTCTGCCAAGGTACAGTTCTGCAAGGTGTTTACACTTGGTATGATTTTTAGACTACAATTAAAGGGGACTGGATAACTACATTTTCGTGAGTTAAGAACTGCCAAACACCATTAAAAACCATATCCTTAAACATTAAGTAACAACTAAGGATCAAGATTACAAATGTCACATGGCTTCTTAAAGTAGGTACTACTGCAGGAACTTTCTAGAGCGTGGCGGGGGCAAATCACCATAGAAGTTAGCAAAAATGTACCTACCTAGTCAAAGAATCTGATTTTTTTAAGATACAAGAAAAAAGAAAGAGAAAAAAAAGAGTGAGTGAGAGAGCGAGAGCGAGAGCGAGAGAGAGAGAGAGAGAGAGAGAGAGCAAGACAGAGAGACATCGAGAGAAAGACAGAGAGAAAAGAGAGAGTCTATATATTAAGAGACTTAAGAGACATGTTAAGTGTAGTAAAGGTAGAAGAATGATCACTGAAGAGGTCAGAGCCTAAGTGGCTGTTCCTCAGAACAGACAGGCATGAGCATCCAATGGGGTAACTGGCAAACTGAGAAGAAGGAGTAGGAGAATTTGGGGAGGGTATAAATGATAACCTTGACAAATTAGGCACATCATAATTTTGAACAATGACCCTGGACATCTCTTAGACAAACCATCCGTGTAGTCGTTTGCTCAGAGAAGAAATGTCTTTGTTTCTGAGAAGGCCCTTGGATGGGAAAGTGCATGCTACTACACTGAGCAGCAAATAGCTGGCAATCAACTCAGGCCCCCTCAGGCTTTCTGTATCTGTCTCAGGGAGTCTGAGCACCATCGCTGAGACCTAGAGCAACCACCGGCCAAAAGACAACAGAACAAGACAAAGGGCACCCATTCAGGACAGTGGACTATAATCTAGCACTCCTGGGTGTTTCTCAATCATTATATTGCAAAGTTTAATGGATGACAGAAATCCAGACAAGAATATCCAACAGAAAATGGTAAAGCGGAGCATAAAGAGTGCATTCACATTCCAGGATATCGTACCCAGCTACCATCTTTTCTTCCCCTTGAGGAACAAATGTTCTTGTCATTTTGTCACCACACTCTCATTGATATGACTTGTGTCACTCCTCACACTTTCTTGTTTCCTTTTCTTTTATTTTCCTTCTACCCAAATATTGAAGTCATCTTAAATTCAGCTCTTCTACTTCTCTCCTTTGGGATCTCAGAGACTCCCGTGGCTTCCACTATCCCCCACAAGCTGACAGGTCCCAAACCAAATTGCAGCTCCCTGTACTTCATCATACTTTCCTGCCTTCTAGCTTTCCTTGCATGCTATTCCTAGCCCAGACTGAATACATCCAAATTTACTTCCTAACTTCTCTGTTTCTCTGTGGGCTGCTATTGTGCTCCTCAGTCCCTTGGATTTTAAAAATGTGACATAATTCTACTCATTCGTATCCTTTGTTTCATTTAACAAGCCAGTTCTATTAAGTCACCCAATTTTCCCTCCCTGTTGTCTCATCAGGGCTCTTCCTGCACCCCAAGCAGGGCTCCTCATCTGAACTCTGCCTCACAGTGGCAGCTTCCACTTCCTACCCTCCCATACTTGCTGCTTCTCACTCAGTCTGTCCAGTCTGGACTTCCTATAATCATCTTTCAATTACTGCTTGATCATTCCTCTGTTAAAAAAAAAAAAACAGTTTCTTCTTTATTACACTAAGGCTATACATGGATTATCAAGGCCTTCTGTAACGTGTCCCTGTCTGTAAAGCTTGTATTTTTACTTCTTCTCCATAGCATGATTTATTCCCATTGCTCTTCTCTTCTTCTGCACTTGTCCTTCCAAATCTTAGCCCACTTCAAGGCCCTTTCCAAATCTCGACTTCTCTACCAGCCTTCCGTGACTACATGCCCCTCCCTCAACATGCACCTCGTTAATGATTTAGTACTTCATGATACACTTACCATTCATGTTCATTTTCTTTCTCCAGCTACATGGCAAACTCCATATGAATAAAAGTATAGGTCTTTACCACCTTACCATATGTCCCAGGCAAATAGTGAATTACTTTTCATAATAAGAAAATTAATTATTACTGAAATATGTTTTGAATTTTTTTGACCATAAAATCAGAACATAAATAAATAATCTGCAATGAATAAGAGTATAACAGAGCAAATGTTAACATTTGGTTTTTAAATGTTATATTTTAATTATAAAACTACTAAATATGAAAACAATTTCTTACCTGATTTTATGCAGTCTGATGACTTGCAGATACCATCTACAAAATCAAGAGTATATGTATAAATATTTGAGGTACAGGTTTCCTATTTTCTCCTTATCTTTTGTTCTTTAAAAATGACCAATTAAATAAGCAACTTCTTAAAACAAGAGCTAAAAATTAAATATTATATATCATTATCGGTAGTTAGCATATAATACAGGAGAATACACTAGGCAAATCTTAGATTTAAGACTGATTATGAAGAAAAACTATTGCTCTCATCTTTACAAAATGGGCCCTGGCCCTATCAGATTAAAATAATCAGTCATTTCACCCATCACTCAGTGATCATTTTTTCCTATTAGAGACCCAATCTTTACTAACCCCTATTGTGAGAACTTCTAAGACTCCAATTAGACTTCTTAAGTTCCTGTGAAGCCGTTTAGAATTTCGATGACACAACAAAAATTGCCTAATCACTATTACTGAAGTTGGCCATAAACTGTGTATACTTTAATCACATAAAATTACACATTAGAATCCTCATAAAGTAAACACAAGTTCACACTCAGCAATTAATAATTTAGTTCAAACATAAAAGACACTGTACTTCAGTCAAAGCTCACTGTTTTGGCATACATGTTTTATGTTTTTAAGTGAACGTCTGTCTCATCCTTAACACATTTCATAGCTGGACGCTAGAAGCATAAAATGAAGATTTCCTCCTCTTCTGCACCCATGACTGCACAGGTATGGGAGGGACTTACCGTCGTAAGTGGCATAGAGAGCGATCATGGTCACAGCTATGATAGTGAGGAGCAGGACCAGGACCGAGAGACTGATCTCCAGCGGAGTCCATCGCTGTTTCTTCTTTGGCTTTGGAGTGTTGATATCAGTTATATCCATCTGACTTTCCGATCTTCCCATCACCTAAAATCTGCAAAAATAAAAATTAAGTGTGAATGACGATAAATGGATAAAAAGAAAATCTGTACATAATTTTTCAAAAGTTTAATGGGCCAGATAAAAATAAAAGTTTGACTATATTAAATTAGAAATAAAAGTTTTGTGCAGGAAAGTCAAAATTTTGATACTGAAAGGAAAACGTGTAGAGCCAGAAGAGTTTGACAGGTCCCAGTCCCAACATTTTTTTCTTTTTTGATGTATCATTAAAGATCCCAACAAAATTAAACGAAAAACTTGGTTAGACACTCACGTAGTGTACTTCAGAAGTTCATGAGCAAGCAATTGCTCTATTATCATTAAGAAAGTTTTAAACTCACCCTTCTGAACTTTAGACTGATGTCAAAGGTTAGTTTTGCGTATTGCTTCAGTGGTTCACAAGCTCAAAAATCAAATACATTAACTAATATACTTGACTAAGCAATACTTTGAAATATGAATACCATTAAAACCCCAAAAGAATAAATATTTGAGGTAGTTTATTTAAGTTGTAAAAACATTTATTTCAAAGGCTCAAGATGATTACTCCTGCTGATAGAAGTATCTATTAACCGGTTAGACAACATTCTGAAAACAATCATTTATTGAACCAAAACTGGTTTACACCCCAGAGTGAAAATGCTAACTGCATTAAAATTTGTGCAATTTGAAGAGGAAAAAAAATACATTTCATTAGGAAAAAAATCCTGCCTTGCAGGTTAAGGTATCAATCGTTAAGGTATATATTTAACTTGTATTTAAGTTCATAGTATTAGTACTTCGACTAATCATAACTAACATTTACTGAGCTCTTTCCATGTTCTGGTTACAACTCTGAATGTTCTACATGCTAATTCTAATGTTTATTGGCACATAGTAAGATTCCATTTCTATACATTCGAAACTGGGATACAGAAAAATCAGGTAATTGACCTAAGCCTACATAATCATACAAACGTAACTGTATCATCATGCATTAAAATATTTTATATTTTATTACAGAAATTTAGGGTGGAAAATTAAAGGGATACAGCCCAAATATTAAATTTCATCACTTCTTATAAGGCCTTGTGTTTCTTTGTAAGCCATTTACCAAAGCTTAGAAAAAACAACTTCAGTTTTTCTGCAAGACTGTACAAAAGAAGATATCAACTAAAAAACAGATGAATTCTTTATGACTCAGGACAAATTAACCACAAGATTTAGTTTCTAGAAATGTCCAAATGGGAAAGGGAACAAGGGAGGGGGAAAGGAACAGAGGGACAAGAGAAATAAGAAATGGAAGGAAAAAATGGAAACAAAGCTTTCGTAAATAGGGAAGGAGGAGGAGGAGGTGAGGGGAGGGCAATGGGGAAAAAAAGAAGCAACAAGATATACCACGTACAGGTACAAATCCCCTATAATGAATGTTATCACTATGTACATCTAAAATGTACCATTAAAATAAAATTCAAAAAAAAGATTTAGTTTCTAGGTGAAAAGATCACTTGGAAACATACTTAACATTAAAAAATCTTTGTTGAATGCTCACAATTCCCTGAAAATGTGTTCTGTGGAAACTGAGGCACCGGAGAAAGTAGAAACTGACTCTATATTTGAAGCGTGATCTGGGATATCCAGCAGATGACTGGGCACTCGTTCTTCCCAGTGAGTTATTAACAAGTCAATCACAACTGGACTTTAAAGTACTGGATACAAAGTCTTTAGCATGCTGATTGAGTGTATAATCCTACAAGCAAGGACAGACTATCAAAGAAAAACATTTTTTGGACAATGAAAACTGTATCTGTTCAATGAAAGTGAAATGCAATGCACACGAATGCTAGACTGCCTTATCCAATGGTTATACAACTCGTATTAACTTAGTCTCACAGCCTCTGGGGTTAGGATACAGAACTGTATTGACTGTTTTCCTTTTTTTAACGGGGTTGGCATTTGGGTAAAGGTTAGATAGTAACAGATTTAAGATTCTGGACACCTTACAGAGAAACGAACAATAAAAAAGAATAATTTTCTCAGTCCTCTTAGATTTTGAGATGGATCTTTAAAGGCATAAAATATTAATTACATTTGCTTGAGTATTGCCTTTAGAAATGTCTTCCCCTGTTCTAATAATTTCAGAAGATAATCCAGAGACATGTTTTACTGGTAGAAAAATCCACTTCTTAAAAATTCTTTCTTAATAGTGAAAATGGCCATACTCCTAAAACTGCTATACAGATTTAATGCAATCTCAATTAAATTACCCATAGCATACCTCACAGAATTAGAGAAGACAACCCTAAAATTCATTTGGAACCAAAAGGAACCTAGAATAGCAAAAGCAATTCTGAGCAACAAAAGCAAAGCAGGGGCCATCACAATCCCGACCTGAAACTATACTACAAAGCTACTGTAATAAACACAGCATGGTACTGGCACAAAAAACAGACCCCACGACCAATGAAACAGATCAGAAGATGAAGAAACAGGTCCAAACACTCCCAGTCACCTTATCTTTGACAAAGGGGCCAAACAACCTCACTGAAAGAAAGACAGCCTCTTTAATAAATGGTGCTAGAAAAACTGGCTCTCCACATGCCAAAGGTTAAAACTAGACTTGTGCCTTTCCCCACGCACTAAGATAAAATCAAAGTGGATCAAAGATCTAAATATTAAAACAGAAACACTAAATCTATTTGAAGATATAATAGGTCGAACTCTTGAAGACATAGGTGTAGGCAAAGACTTTATGAACAAATCCCCAGTTGTCCAGGAAATATCACAAAGAATCAACAACTGGGACCTGATCTTGTTAAAAAGCTTTTGCACAGCAAAAGAAACTACCAACAAAGTGAAGAGACAACCCACAGCGTGGGAAAAAAATTTTGCCAGCTATTCCTCCAACAAAGGACTAACACCTCGAATATATAAAGAACTCAAAAAAATCAGACCCCCCAAATTTAAAGACCCAATCCAAAAGTGGGCAGCAGAAATGAATAGACAGTGCTCAGATGAAGAAGTAGAAACAGCAGGTAGACATATGAAAAAATGTTCAACATCACTGGTCATTCGAGAGATGCAAATTAAAACAACCCTGAGATTCCATCTCACTCCAGAAAGAATGGCTATTATCAATAAATCAGCCAATAACAAATGCTGGAGGGGCTGTGGAGAAAAAGGAACCCTTCTCCACTGTTGGTGGGAATGTAGACTGGTGCAACCGCTATGGAAATCAGTGTGGAGATTCCTCAGGGAACTAGAACTGAAGATTCCATTTGACCCAGCTATTCCACTTCTTGGTATCTTCCCAAAAGAATTAAAAGCATCATACTACAGCGATATATGCACACCCATGTTTACAGCATCACAGTTTGTAATAGCTAAATCTTGGAAACAACCCAAATGTCCATCAACAGCAGAATGGATAAAGAAAATGTGGGTTTTTTTTAAGTACAATGGAATACTACTCTGCCATAAAGAATGATAAGCTTGAGATAGATATTCCTAAGTAAATGGATGCATCTTGAGACCATACTCTTAAGTGAAATAAATCAGACACACGTTTAAATACCGCACAGTTTCTCTGGTGTGAGAAACTGAAAAGTGTAAATAAAAACTAAAATATATTATATTGGGAAAGGGAAGAAAATGTCCAAATGGGAAAGGGAACAAGGGAGGGGGAAAGGAACAGAGGGACAAGAGAAATAAGAAATGGAAGGGAAAAATGGAAACAAAGCTTTTGTAAATAGGGAGGGAGGAGGGGGGAGGGGAGGGAAATGGGAAAAAAGAAGCAACAATATAGTAATGCACAGGTACAAATCCCCTGTGATGAATGTTATCACTATGTACATCTAAAATGTAACATTAAAATAAAAAAAAATTCATTCTTAGAAATGTCAACCAGTGTTTAGAAAGTAAAACTTAGGTCTGGGGACAGTGCGCTATGGGGTTAAATTAGAGGAGCGCTCTGGCCACCACCACGCTTCTTGGCACTGTAGAGCTGGTACAGCTACAGACAAGCATTTCTCTTCCTCTTCCGGCTTCCCCTCCTTATCCTTGATGGGGAGAGCTGAGGGAGCTGCATAAATAGTTTTGAAAAAATTAAGGCAATGGCTAAAGTTGCTTAGTTTTTTTTTTTACCTGCATAAAAACAATATCATCTTTGATTTAAATCCAAAGTCTTTCTCCATCTGCTTGTCTTTAAAATGTTTTGCAAAATTTCCAAACAAGTCTTTTTGCCCCAAGTAGTACTTTTCAACAGCGTCAAAAAGTAGAAACGCTACAAGTTTAACCTCCTAATTAACTTTGTCATTCATTTCCAGTTAATTGTAGATGATTCATTATTTTCTGTCAAGGAATGAGGAAGCCCGGTGTAGCGGTACATGCCTGCAATCCCAGCACTTGGGAGGCTGAGGCAGGAGGATCACTGGGAGTTCAAGGCCAGTCTGGACTATATAATAAGAACCCATCTGGAGGAGGAAGAAAGGAAAGAAGGAAAGAAGGAAAGAAAGAAAGAAAGGAAGAAAGAAAGAAAGAGAAAGAAAGAAAGAAAGAAGGAAAGAAAGGAAGGAAGGAAGGGGAAAGAGAAAAGTAGAAAGAAGGAAAGGAGGAAAGAGGGCAAGAAGAGAAGGAGAAGGGGAGCGAAGGGAGGAAGGAAGAGAAGAAGGAAGGAAGGGGGGAGAAAGAAGAATAGAGGGTTAGAATATTGAACCCCAGATGGAACATAGCACTAACCCTGTTACTTACATATCCAATTTAAGCACACACAGCCAGTTTCAGGGGGCAGGAGAGGAAGGGGACAAGAAAACAGTAGAATAAAAAAATACCAAAAAATTATAAGGTTCATACTTTTAAGTCCCATATAAAGCCGGCCATGCAAAAATATCCCCACATTCTTAAAACAGTTCACCTCAACTGGGGATATGTTAAAAACCTTAAACTAAAAGGTAGATACCACGACAGATGGGACTAGAATTAGGGGGCTAAAGTCAACAAAAACTCTTCAAACTTCAACTGGACAACATCATCGGAAGATTAAATTATTATTTCGTTTGAATTTCAAAGTAATGTGAAGCGGCAATTCTTCTGTCAGTTGAGCATAAACTTTATCACCTTATCAGACTGTCAGATCGTGAAACCTGCAGTGTAAGCGATTTGTTAAAGGGAAATTTGAGCCTAAGCATTTTCCCTCTTTACAGCATCTTACAACATTCACTTATTTGTTCAAGTCTCTGAGATTGTGCTACGTAATTACGGTGTGCATAACGGAAACTGAGGCACAGGAAGGCAACTCAGGCCACCTATGAGTCTGTGCCTGCAGAAATTGAGGACGAAGCTACCTGGGAGAAATCACCTTGCTTCCTGGACCTTACTTAGTAGGTGCTTCCCTGCCTTATGGAAGTCAGTGTGGAGCGCTGGCCAGAGTCTCGGCCACGTTACTCCCGTGTGTAGTGTAGCAGTACAACCAGACACACAGCACCGAGCCCAGGAAACTAGAATGCAAGCAAAAATGCAAGGGCGTGGAGTTACACGCCCTCAGAGCCTATTTGCCGATCAGCAGCTTCCCAACGCTGACGCTGCAAGTCAGGTACTAGTTTTTCGTTCACTAAAATTGCCATTTGAATCATTTATAGAGGAGGAAGAGATTTGATAGAGAGGCTAGAGACGGATGTCCAGGTGCGACTACCCTTATTTTTAAGCAGAACAAATACACTACGATCGGTTAAGCATGGTAAGGGTCTTTAAAAAACAACAACAACAACAACAACAAAAAACTTCCATTTACACAAGAACACCCCCACCGCGCGCCAACCAACCCTGGTGCGATTTAAGCATAAATTATATAATAGGAAAGCAAGGTTCAAAGCACACGAAGAGGTGGGATCATGGAAAGGTCTTCAGGTTAAGAAAAGTGAAAAAATAGAAAAGTGAGTTAAACGAGGGAAAATCCCCGACAGAAACCAAAATGAAAACAAACCTTGCTTTAAAAACACCCAGTGTCTGTACAGCGGAATGGCCAATTCCCAGCCCCCAAATCAACCCCGGTGCAATTTGGCAGCGCAGAGCTCGGTAACCAAACATAACTCCCGGAGGCAGAGCTGCGGGGAGCTACGGCAATGAACGGGAGAGGCGACCTGACATCACTCGCAGAGCCCTCCTCCCAGCCGCCCGCCCCTGGCGCTCGGGCCCCAGCGGCCGCCGCCGGGCACGCCTCCCTCGCCCACGGCCGCCGGGCTGCGCCGCGGACCTGCCCCGCGCCCTCCCGACCCTCGCGCCCCAGCGCCCAGTGCCGGCTCGCTCGCCCGGGACTCACCGGTGGGGTTCGGGAGAAGTTGGAGGCTGCCGAGCAGACGCGTCCCGACCAATGAGCGCGCGGGGCCGGCGGCGGCGGGCCGGAGGGCGGCGGGGAGCCTCGCCGGGCGCCCGCGGGCTGTGCGTCCCCCAGGCGCGCCCGAGCTGCGCGCCCCGGACGGAGCAGGCCGGACTCCAGCGGGAGGGCGCCGGGGACCCCGGCATCCCTGGGACCCTCCCCGAGCGACTCACCGTGGCCTCTCAGCAGATCCCGCGCGGGGACTTGGGCGGCAGCTCCCGCCTGCGCTCGGTCCGGCTTCGCCACTTGCACATCTCCGCGCCCCGCGCGTGTCGCGCTCCCCACCCCCTCGCCGCGGCAGGGCCAGCGCAAGGAGCAGTTCCCCGGGTGACCTGAAGGTTTCCTCTAGGTCTCCCCGATCCTGTCGCATCATGTGAGGGGGCGGTGAGAAAGTCCCCCCGCCCAGTCCCCCACCTCAACATTCCCAAAAGGGCTTTGCCAAACATTCTTGGGATTGCTTAGCTCTGGGCTTTCAGGAAAGCAGCACGGTGTCTCTTCGGGACTCGGTCTGGCCGGCGAAGGTTCTCTCTCCCTAGCGGACCTCGACGAGAATGCTTCTCTTTCTCACACTCTTTCGCCTCTTCTCGCTCCTTTTTCCTCCTGCATGCAAGCTCGCTTCCTTTCTCAATTATTAAATTTTCTCTTTCCTCCTTTCATTTTCTTTTCTTCTCTTTCCCCTTTTCTCTTTTCCCCCTTTCCCTTTTTCTCTCCTTCTTCCATTTCCTTCCTTACTCTTTTAATCTGTCCTTGCTTCTTTTGATCGGAGCAGTACGATGGCAAGATCTGAAACTCCACTCTTCCACCTCCTGACTTCAGGGAATCTTAGGAGTACGTTGGGGGTGCGGAAGGAGCAGGAGCAAGGAAGACCAAGCAGAATCAGCTAAAATGTGTCTACCCAAGGAAATCAGCCCTACAG
>PVJO010012593.1:0-36516 GCA_004026905.1 Hystrix cristata | reverse complement strand
CCTTCTTTCATTTCCTTCCTTACTCTTTTAATCTGTCCTTGCTTCTTTTGATCGGAGCAGTACGATGGCAAGATCTGAAACTCCACTCTTCCACCTCCTGACTTCAGGGAATCTTAGGAGTACGTTGGGGGTGCGGAAGGAGCAGGAGCAAGGAAGACCAAGCAGAATCAGCTAAAATGTGTCTACCCAAGGAAATCAGCCCTACAGTGGCCGGACCCTCCCTTGTCACTCTCCATGCAGCCAAGCAGCACACCATTTTCACTTAAGACACTGAGATTCTTAGGGAGTGAAAAAAGCCCAAGGAAATATTTTTTTTGCACAAAAAACTGCCTTTCGCACCTAGAGCCAAGCACCCCAGAAGAACTGAACTTCTCCTATATTTGCTTTTTTTGTTTGTTTCCAGGATCTTTAGATTTAGTTATTCAATGCTAAATATGTAAGTAGCTTTAGCACTGACCCTTTTCCTCCTTTGAATCACAAATTGCAAACACACACAGGCACGCACAAGCACACGCACCCTCGTGCACCCTAGAGAATCAATACTGCCTGAAATATAACCGGGTTTTCCTGAAGTTGGAACTATCCTTTACCATCAAAATGACTGACTACTTTAGAGGAGTCCTTTACACTAACAAATCTTACATTTTTTCCAAAAGAAAAGGTAATATACGCTAATGAAAAAGTAAAACACAGTGAAAAGACACTTGGAAAAAAGTAAACCAATCTTTAAATAATTAATGTCTGTGCTATAGTCTGTCTCTGGGCATGTCGCAGACACTACTCGGTCCTCACGATAGTCCCAAAATGTGTGTGCAGTTTCTTTGCATAAGCATAAGAACCTTGGTTAACACCCTTCGAAGCATCTCCGCAGGAATTCAAATTCAGTTCTTTTTTACTCGAAGTTTTAACAGTAACTTGAGTTACTGTTATTCTCATTTTACAGTGGATTGATGTATAGAAAAGTGATTTACTCAAACTTATTTGGTGGGAAGCCTAGATCTTCTAACACTCTAGTACTTAATTTTTATTACTTTTCAGTTAAATTACCAAAATGTTATTTAGTTCTCCATAATTAGTGAATTAAAATGAGTTTAAAAATCTTTCCTTCTTTGGTATAGTTTCTTCATTGGAGTCATGTGCACTAAAAGTTTAATATATCTCTGATTAACATAATAATGAATTTTGGTGGAGGGGGTGGCTTAGACAGAATAATCTAAAAAACTTCTATAGCAACTGGAAATACAAATCAAGATCATATGACTGGTTTTAACCTTTTTGGGGCAGGCTAGGGATTCGATCCAGGGCCTGTGCTTGCTAGGCAAACACTGTACCACTGAGCTAAATCCCCAACATCTGACCTTAACCTTTTTATTTGAGCTTTTTAAGTTAAATTCTGCTTTCTAATTGGCACAGACGTATTAAACAGATAAAGTTCTTTTAGAAGGTAATAATATATCGTAGCAATGCCGTAATACTTTTTTTCCTTTCAGTGCTGTGGATTGAACACGGGATCTCAAGCCTGCTAGGTACTTGCTCTGCCTCTGAGCTCAACCCCCAGCCCTCAGAAATATGACGGGATGGTCTGCTCCAAGTTTTAGGTCAGCTAAAAACTTGTATCTGTACGCTGAAAATATAAGGATTTCTTTTTTGTTCAAAGAGTCACTAATGAAAACTTCCCAAACTAGTCATGAACATAAGTGGTAGTTTTATTTCAGTGTTCTTTTAAGAAAAAGAAAATCTTTAGGGAGCCATTCTTGGTGGGAGCTTTTCCAGGACAATTTAGAGAGCACATCAAAAGAAAAAAAAATGTGAAGTTATTTTTAGACTTTGACCTTCAGCTGATGGTCAACAGTATGGGTGGATAGCTCTCCTGCCACAAGTCTTAATCTCACTGAAGTTCATTATCAAGAATGCTGAATCTTTTCCCTAAGGAGGTTATACAACTTTGAGCTAACTTGTCTTTTGAGGGATCTAATAAAGAGTCTCCATATTCTTCTAGTCAGTCAGTAAAATCAGAACACTGAGGCTTACTGAGGATTCCAAGTTCCCCTAGTTCAGTCAGTTACAGGAATGAGAAAGTAATATTCCTGGCGGCGACACATAACTTAGTAGTAGTAAGACACATTGGTGCTGGCCACAGGCTAAATAGAGCCTTGAAAACTGTCCCTGCGTATAACACTCACAAATGCTTGATAAACAACTTTTAAATGGGCTAGCAAGAAATTAAAGGAAAAAATGCAAAAGCCAAACACAAGGATAGCCCAGAATCTAGAAAAGAGGTGTGGAGTGCTGAAGGTAGTGACTGCCCTTCTACTTATCTCAGAGGCCACAGCAAACCTAAGTGATTTCGACTTCATTTTCACAGGCTTGTCAGTCCCAGGGACTTCAGACAAAAGGTAGACCAAAGGTAGACAGAAGGTGAAAAAAGGTGAAAAATCAGAGATCCTTACATAAAGCTGAGACACTGAAAATAAACATTTGCAGCAAAAGGCAATAAAAAAACCAACCCCAAAAAACAAAACAAACCCTCCCCCAAAAAACCAAAAAACTCTCAAAACACATTCCTAGTATGCTCTTTGCCCTCTACCCTCTAACAGGTAGAGGTAGGGTTGTTGAGTTGTAAATTCTTCATGTCAACCTTTCTACAGAATGTAAACATTTCCCAAAATGATTGCCAAAATGTAGGCTTTTTTTCTTTTTTTTTTTTTTTTTTTTGGTACCGGGGATTGAACTCAGGGCCTTGTGCTTGCAAGGCAAGCACTCTAACCACTGAGCTAAATCATCCCCGGCTAGGCTTTTTTTCAAAACTATATTTTTCCTTTTTTTTTTTTTTTTTTGCCTTGATTCACGCTAGTAAATTTACAACAAATATTCAAATATTTTCCATGGAAACTCTTAATCAGTTCAGGCATTAGATGGATGTAAAGGTAGAATTTAATTGCTTGGCCTGAATGTTCCCACGTTAAAATTTATAGTAAAGTAATCCCAGCTCGACTGCATCAAATGATATCAAATGAAAACGGAATTACCACAATCTTACTCTCATTACAGGAACTTTTTGAGAAAGAATTTATGAAACAAAATGATAATCGTGGAAAATTTTGTACATAAGAGGGAACTGGCAAAGAATATAATAACAACATGAATGAAAAATATAGTGTTCAAATATTAAAAACTATGCATCGCCATTAATCTGGCCTTGAAAAACTCCCTTTCACTTCTAATACAATTATCCCATCATTCTTGTGACTTTCTGAAGCTGTTCTGGAAATCCTCTTTAGCAGGTGTCTTTAATTGCACTGTCCTGGCTGCCTCTAGGCCCTGAATAGATTCAAAACATTTACCTTTCATGGTCCTTTTGACTTTGGGGAGCAGCCGAAACTTCCATGGTGCCAGATCTGGTTAATAAGGTGGATGAGATCACAACATAATGTTTTTATTTGACTGAAATTTCTGTAAGAATTTAAATTGATTTATGATATTGAGACAACCATCAAATGACATTTATAAAAGAGAATTTCCAGAACTACTTCAGAAAGTCACAAGAATGGGATGAGATAAATATGTTTGAAGTAGAGTATTTTGACATGGGCCAGCGGCAATGTGTCTTTTACTGAAATAAATTGTTTTATTTAAATATTCACTGTATATTTCAGTGATACATTATAAATACTGTAAATCTGAGTGAATGTTGATCAAGAAAAAGTATGATGATGAAAAAGATTGATTAACATACTGGACAATGATAGTGTGTACATTTAGAAAATGTTAATTAGAGTTAAAGCATTCTCTAGTCTTATATTATTGGAAAGGAAAATAATAACAGATTAATTTTAGGCCTTAGTTTTTATTAAAGTTAGTTGTACAAGTAAAGGTTACTAATGTACGCACTAAAAGGATAAAAATATAATTTATAAGGTCAAATCTTGCAGAAAGAAAAGTACTAGAATTAAGTAAAAATCAAAAAGAAGATGAGGAAAGAGGAAAATAATATATTAGTAAAGGACATATAGAAAGTACAAAATAAGATGATGGTATGAAGAAACCGAAACATATTAATCACAGTAAATATAATTGGACAAAAATTTCCAGTTAGAGGACAAAGACTTTAATAAAGAAAAAAAATAAAATTTAGTTATCTCTATTTAAAAGACACAGACTTTAAAAACAAGGCTATAGAACGATTGAAAGCAAAATGATGGAAAAATACATATTTAGCCATAGAACTATTGGTGTAGCAATATTGTGATATGATGAGATGGACTAAATTTTGCTTCTCAAAAGTAATTCAGCAAGATTGTACAATTCTAAATTTGATTATGCTCAATAGCAAAATTTTTGGTATGTACTTCAAAAAAATTACATAAGAACTAAAAAGGGGAAATTGATACTTCAACATGGTAATGGTGATTTTAATATGTCTTTTCCAGTATTTGATAAATCAAGTACACAAATCACTAATGGTATAGAAGATCTGAATAACAATATCAAAAGATTGCCTAATGGAAATCTATAGAACAATTCATCCAAGAATTGGAGGATACACACTTTTTTCAGGTATTCATTGACGGTTTATAAACATGGATTACATGTTAAACTGTAAGGCTCCAATGGATTTCTAAGACTTTCATCATAAATAACAGATTCCTGGACCTTAATACAACTTAAGAAAGATAACTTAAAACTGATGCACATTTAGAAATTGTTAAAGAATACACACAAATAAGTAAACATATGAATCAAAGATGAAATCACAGTGGAAGTTTAAAAAATCTTGTAAGCGAATGTCAACGAAAATATTACGCACCAATGTGTGTCAGTTGAGATGTCTAGAAAAGAGTTTGTAGATTTAAATGATTTTAAACAAATTCTGACATTTATTGAAATGAGGGAGAAACTAATGGAAAAAAACTGAAATTTATTGAAATGAGTCTCTAAGAAATAAGAAAAATAACGGGATAAATTCTAAGAAAATAAATGACTGTAGAAGTACATAAAAATGGGCAAAATCCAACATAGAAATATAAGATCATTTACTAAGTATTGTACTAGAGGGCCTAGGCATTGCAGTTAGAAAAAAGAAAAAGAGAAAGGCAGTGAGGAAGGGAGAAGACTAGAAAGAAAACTAAATAAATAACAAAACTGTCATTGTCTGAAAATAGTATGCTCAAGAACGTTCAAAAACTAAAGCAATATGCACAAAATTATTCATATTTATCTTATAATTGATTTTGATATAAGATTGATATGTTAATATATAGCAGAAAATGTAATCTTACAATCCCATCCACAGTAACAAATATATGTACAGGTAATGAAATAAACATAGATATAGATATTTTCCAGAAATAAATCCCAAAAGAGATTTGCAAGTAGTAAACCTTTACTGAAAAATACTGACGGTCAGGTAATTAAGGGACAAACCAGATAACTAGAGTTGAAGATTCAGTGTAACAAGAGTAGTAATAAAATAAAAATATAAATTCACCTCAAATTGATCTATAAATTTTATATCAATAAAATGAAAGAATTTAAAAAATTATGATATGTGAGTTATAAACTATTTATGGAAGAACAAAGAAAATTAGAGCCAGAATAATCCTTGGGCAGGGGATGGGGGAGAAAACAAGGTAGAAGGAATTTAATCTACAAGCTAAGAAGACATATGAAGTAATATTGACAGTAATTTAGCAATGAATAATGTTTAATTGGTTCAGGGAAAATAGATCAAAGGAACATATTAGAGATTCAAAAAGTAGACTCAAGGCCTACAAGAAAACTTGGATAGATGTAGAAAAAGAGGATGATCATTTTCCTATCCATTTAAAAGGGTCATGGTAGACAGATCTATGACAAAAGAGAGGTAGACAAAAGAAAAGCATAACATATTTATTAATCGTAGTTTTACCTGACTTGAGACTCTTCAGTATGGATATCCAAAGATCTAGTTACTTTCAAGTTTAGTTTTGATGACTCAGGCTCAGTCTTGAAGAAACATAACTGGATAACAGGATGTGATCTGACGCTAAATGATTGTGTGACAAAACCTATGCAGGAAGTTTTCTGTCTGTTCAGACTGTTTTTGGCTCCTCCCATATAGCATTCATTCCTTTCCATGGTGCCTTGCCTTGGGGCAGGAGCTTTCTGCAAGTGAGGTAGAATTGCGGTCATAACATCCCTGCGGTAGGCTGTAGGGAACAGGAATTCCAGTTTCTATGGCTTGCCTTGGGGAAGAGTGATGGGGAAGAGATAGGAGGGCAGGAGAAAACTGGAAAGAAAATTTGCTCCTGAGGTTGCTCCTGAGGCCTTCACTCTGGAGCATCATTTCCTGCCCCAATGCTTCGTAAAAGAAGAGCTGGCATTTCAGATCGCTTTTTTTGTTGTTGCTGCTGCAAAAAAGTTTGTTATTTCTGACAATCTGACAAAATATATAAGGACCTGTTAGAAAAGGATTTAAAATTCTTTAAACAGGGCTGAGACCTGAAGATGGAAAAGATATTACTACACCATATAAAACAATTCAGTTTGATGTAAATTATGGACCTCAATGAATAAGCAAAACTTTATTTTAAAAAATTGAAAATTTTAAAGATGCTAAAAGAGGCAGAAGTATATGTAAGATATACTGGGATGTACCTCATTTGTAGGGCATGTACTTAGCAAGTGAAAGGTCTTGGTCCAATTCTCAGCACCAAAACAAAAAACTTCAGTGTATAATTTTGGGAAACATTTATATTATCTAGAAATGTTGAAGAAATATATGACTTACAGCTCAACAATTCTACTTTTAGGTACACACTCTAGAAAAACACCCGCACGCACGCCCCTGGAGATATGCTTGAGACTTTATAACAACACTATCTAGAGTGATTTTTAATAATTAGAAACACAAAAATCCACTGATGGGATAAAGAATAAAATATTGTAATACATTTATAAAATATGACACCTACAGAATGCAAAATAACCAACACTAGCTAAATAAATCAATATGAGTGACACTCAGAAAAACTGTGCTGCGTGGAAAAGCAAATAAATCCTATGCATACTATTTCAGATGCATAGAAAGCAAAACATGTAATGACTATATAATCAAAGAATCCATAGTTTAATGGACAAGAGAAATGCAAGTATTTATGACACAATATGGTAATAGTCATCACTAAGTTATACGTAAAGTTCACTTGAAATACATGCTAGGGCAACTTCTCATTGTGTCAGTAAGAATGCGTCATCACACTTGAGGAACGGTTAGGAATTTGCCAGATAAAGGAAGTCGTAAGGACATCTCTTTCAAAACATAACATCACAAGCAGTTTCTGTGTTTTGACTATTTTACTGGATATAGCAAAATATTTTGATGACTTCAAGCAAACTACGGAAAAGAAGATATTGTTTTAATATAGCAGGTATGTGTAGAGAGGAGAAATGAGAAGCAGTTTCTTGAGAGAAGGCTGAACTACAATACAGACAATGAAGGCATTTGTTTGTGATGCAAAAGTGCTTACATTTATTTCATGCAATTGAAAACCGTGCTGGAATTTCACGAAGATAGCGAAAAAAGTCAGAATTGTTCACCCAGATGCCTGTGCTTATTGATAGGAATGGGAAGGACAAATGAAGGGGGAGAGTTTGCAGGCAAGGAAATCTGTTAGAAGGCTAGTGCAATAATTCTTATGAGAGATGTTTAAAAAATAAATAAGTCATCTAAAACAACCAGAAAATAAATTTTTGTGGTGGAATCCACAGTAGTTAGTGATTTTTAATGTTGAGGGTAAAGCAAAAGAATCTAGAAAGACCCCTACAGTGTTTTTTTGTTGTTGTTGTTGTTGCTGCTGATTTTTGGTGCTGGGGATCAGACTCAGGACCTCGTGCTCCAGCCCCAACTCCTACAGTTTTGAGCAACTGGGTAATTCTCTCACTCAACTGAGAAGGGGACGATTTGGTAGTGCTGTTTAGGGCGTGGATAAGAGGTTGGACATCTTTTTGACATTGTAGCATTTCTGTCATATGATAGACTATAACAATGGGAGGTTTGTAATTTCTAATAATCTGAGACAACATCTAAATACTTGCTACATGCCAAATGCAATAATTAACTGTGATGATGGAACAAATTAGACTCTAAAATATCATAAGTACCATACAAGAAAAACTAACCAATAATCACCAAATAATTATTTTGAAAACAGTCATTCACAAGTATGCATTTCAATTGACCATAACTGAGTGACTGAAAATTAAATTGCAAAACATGGAATTGAGCCTGTACTCTGGGTAAATGTTTCCATGTGCTCTGATATTACCAGGCAGGAAAGTACCTACAGGACAGGCTGAATTTTCCCCTCACAGGAGGCCATGACTAAGTTCCACTGTGGAGACGCATCATCCCTCACGTCCCCAGGCTGGTTATGTCTCAACACTGCAACACACTCAAACTCCTTTGACTGGCACTGTCAGTCTCTACTGACATGTAGAGAAAGAGAAAAGAGGGTGATTTTACAGTGCAACTTGCATGGACGTTTGGCATTTACAAACCTGGAAACAATTCCAGCCCGGAGGGTGGGCTGAATTTCAGCCTTTGGTCTGCCCAGCGCCACATACCAAGGCACATGTGCATTTGATTTACTCGCATCAGACCCCTCTGACGCATTTCCCGTGAGCCTCTGTGGCCCTGACTCTGGAGGTAAGAGCAAGAGTCGAATATTACAGAACAGCAGCCGAAAGAAGAACACAAACACCTAGATGTCTCTCATGGGAACAAGCTGTATAGTTTTGCCGTGGTTAACCTTAAATCTCTGATTCTTTCTGACTGAGTTTGGGCAGGAGTGCTGATTACAAATAGTCGAAATTAGGACAAACAACGTGGCTTCTAAGAAACCCTTGAGTTGGAAAGCTTCTATCTTACCTCGAAAGAATCATACTCTACATGTAATGAAATATCAACTTCTTGGATCCATAATATTTCCAGGAAGAGTGCCAAATGAAATAGAAATATCTGGATTCAAGACTAATACTTTATGCTTCATTTATATACTTTATGTTATACCAACCCTTTTGTACAGAGGAAGCCTATCATTAACTCCATCATTTTAATCCCTTCCATCAGGCAATCATTCTTGCAGCAAGCATTCTTACCAATTCAGATTATTACATTTAACTGCATTAAGACCATGTAGAAAGAACACTTAAAAGTTCAGCCTGATTTGTACCTACAGAAGTATGTTCATAGTGGCTTTCAGTGTATTCACTCATCCTTTGGTATCTGCGGGAATTCGTTCTACAACTCTTGGCACACACCAAATCTAAACATGCTCAAATCCCTTATAGAAAATGGGATAATATTTCACATAATCAATACACAGTCTTCTGCATACTTTATATCACCTCTAGATTACTTACAACAATGAATATAATGTAAATTTTCTTTAAATAGTTGTTACACTGTATTTTATTTGTTTTTTAATTGATTTTTGTGTTTTTTTCAAGTTTTTATTGTTTTTGTGTTGTTACTGTTTTTTTTCAAGTATTTTTAATACTCAGTTATTGAATCTATGGGTGTGGAACCTGAGGATATTGAGGGCTGTCCATATTTTTACATAATATTTAAAATATCTGAATGCCGAACATTAAAGAAAAATAATTGCTCATTGTTACAAGACACTTTCTAAAGTAAAGCAGTCTTTTCAAATATAGTGATGCTCTTTCACAAGTTTATTCAATACATATTAATACCCTGTAACTTCTAAAACTAAGTAGGCTAGAAAAATTAAAGAATTAATAGGATCCACTTGGTTAGGGCACAATTGTATAAAATCATGTAGCTTCTTCAGACTGCAAGGGGCTGTAGACACTACGTATTGGGGATTATGTGTTCTCTAATGTACCTTGTGGTGTTGTAGCTCACTTCCTGGGTTGAGGAAAGAAAAACCTGTCAGTAAACAATGAGAAAATAGTGACCATCGACCTTCTTTATTAGCCCAAATATGAAGAGCAGATTAGATTTTAATGCCTTTTTTGTAGCAGCATTGGTGTTTTGCTTTTTAAAGAAAAATCTCTGTTTTTCTAGAGGCTTGCAAGGGTAACTTTCTCATCTTGGATGCTCTTTTTCTTCTGACAGCTCATCCAGAGCCGGCTTATTGTGGAAAGATGAATCCAATCATCTATCTCTGCCATCTTTATTGCAGTGGGTGTGGCAGGGATCGCCAAGAAAGAGCCTTTCTATTTTGGGTTTAACTGGCCAACAGGTGTTCCCTCTACAAAAACTTTTAGAGTGTGTGCGGTGTCTTGTTTGTGCCCCTATCAAATTAACCTTGTTATGGGAAAGAGTCGCTGTCTGCTCCCTTTGCCCACCTGTATGGTATCTAATGATTATTGGTCCAGGCGGCAGTGACATTCCTAAGAGAAAATAATCTCTTTCTGCGCCCCCTGCGCCCTTGTCCTGCTGCTTATGGAACTGGGTAGGGAGGCGGTTCTCAGGAAGGTCTTTCTGCTAAAATTGACTGATATGACAAAAATAAGGGATAGGTTCAGTCACACTCTTACTCAGTTGACTGAGTATCAGGGTAGTAGAACAGCTGAAGGTAGTGAACTCTATTCCTAGTCTGTTAATCTGATGGTAGCACCTTTTATTCATCTGAAACTCGGTGAGTTCAATTCCGCTGAGAAAGTCAAGTCATATTTCTCCAGTGACTTTTGAAGAAGGTGTTTCAAAAAATATTTTTCCATAAGTACAATTTTTCTCCTCTTGTAATATCATCAATAAATGGCTAAGGGATGTTTTCATAGCAGGGAATGATCAGTATTATCTGAAGTTTCTCAAAGAAAAACAGATCGGTTTAATACCCATCAATTACTGGGATGCTCATTGTCCCTCCAAATCTGTCAGCTGTGAGCTCAGTCTTGCTCTAGGTTGGACGAACCTTTCCTAATATCTTCTCATCCCACTTACCAATTCTCTCACCCTTCTCACTGAAAATATTCTGCACCTTCCTCCTTTATTTCTAGCCCCGTATTTCCCTTAATGTATAATACATGTATTCTTGAACTTTTAGTTCTCTCAGCTTCCATAACATTATGTGAACACCGATTTTTTCTCTTTTTCCTCTGTTTTCTTATAAATGAAGCATTCTCTCTTCTTTCATCGTTTTCTGCCCTTTCTTCCTGGATTGTTTCTATGCATTCTCATTATTTCAGCTCGACTCGGCAGACAATTCCCAAATCTATATCAATTAGTCCGAAGTACTGCTCACTTTTCCTTCCATTTTCAGGGCATTTGATGCGTCCTTGTACCCACAAACCCATAAACTTTATGACTCAGCATTGCCCCAGTTTTTCTAGGCTTGACACATCTGAGGGCCTTTGATGACTTCCTTATTATTTGCAAAACAGTGAGTTTCCGAGTCCTAAAATTTTTGCTTTCACTTCTCTTTCCCCACTATTTCATTACCAAAGGTAAAATTAGGCATCATGAACTCTATTCTCTTACTTTTCCTGAACGTTTATACTAATATTTTAACCATTATTTTTTTAAAAGCCCTATTTTATCTTTTCTTTGTCTCTAGTCATTATTCATGTTACTCCCTAGTTTATTAAACAGAAATTCAGATTCTGCAACTCACTCAACTGTTCAAAAACTTTCAGTAACTCCTTAGCACTGCAAAATTCCGTGTTGTCAAACCTCACTCACACTAAACCAAATTTAGCAAACGATACTTGTTGAGTGGAAGTATAGCTGAGTGATAAGACCAATGACACTGTATTGACCAACCCTAGAATAGCCAAGTTATTTGGGGGATATTTTGGCTTTAACAGCTTTATTAAGGCACAATTGATGTACAAAACTGCATAGTCAAGTGTGCAACTAGATAAATTTTGATGTATGTATATCCATAAAAAATTACCCTAAGCAAGATACATTTAGCCAAGCATGGTGGTGCATAGATACAATCCTACCACCAAGGGAGGCTGAAGCAGGAGGATCACACATTTTAGTTCTACCTGGGCAAGTTAGCGAAATCCTATCTCAAAGTGAAAAGAACCAGAGATGCAGGCGAGTGATAAAGCACCTCTGAATTTGATCTCCAGTACCAACCTCCACACAAAAGCCCTTTCGCAAAAAAATCTATCCATCATCTTGCAAAAGAACCTCCTGCTCACTTGGTAATCTCTCCCTGTTGTTCTTTCCCGCTTCTCTCTCTGCCACTATACATTAGCTTGCATTTGTTAGAGTTTACTCTACCTGCAATCGTTACACACAAACACACACACACATATATTTATATATATATTTTTTTTTTGAGGCCTGGATTTTTTACTCAGAGTAATTTTGATATTCATCCCCATAGCAGTAACAGTTCACTTTTTTTTTTTTTACTATCAAGTAGTATTCCATTGTGTGAGTGTACCATAATTTGTTTATTCGTTTACCTGTTGATGAGTATTTGTTGAATTTTCAGTTTGGAACCATTACCAGCTGTGAAACCAACTATGAAACCAGATAAACCAGCTATGAACATTTATATTCCAGTCTGTATTTCAATATATGTTACCATTTATTCCGAGTAAGTAGGAGTACAATGGCTAGATCACACGAAAGTAATGTTCTACCTTTTGACAAACTGCCAAATTATTTTCTGATGAGGTTGTATTATTTTGTATTCTCACCAGCACCGTATGAGAGTTGTATTTGGTCCATATCCTTGTTACTACTTGGTATGGTCAATTTTTAATTTTAACCATTGTAATGAATGTATAGCAATAGCTCATTGTAGTTTTAGTTTGCATTTCTTTAATGACTAAAGAAGTTGAGAATCTTTTCATGTGCGTATTATCTATATAGTTTGGTGAAGTGTCTGCTCAAAAAGAATTTCAAAAGAAAACAAATTGTAAAAGCTTCTACATTTTTAAAATATGGTACAAATCTCTCTCTTTTGTCTTTGAGGGAGAGATTTCTTCCCCCTAATGATTGTGTTTTCTCCCAAATAATTGTTGGAATAGTGACCAGAAATACCTTCTGAAGGAGAATCTATGAATGCCTACCTTTATTTAACATTGTCTACACCCAGAATGTGCATTATATCTATCTCTATCTATCTATCTATCTATCTATCTATCTATCTATCTATATCTATATATGTCCAACCTGTGCGTTCCCCCTATCACTCATGGTACCTCTAGAATCTCTATGTCTGTAAATTCTAAAACATGTTATGAATTCTGCTAATGGGTAGGTGGTATACATGGGTATTAAGTAAGGACAAATCAAGTTCTGAGATAACATTTCTGTTTGAACTTCTGTAGGTTCATCTAGTTATGTTAATAAGAATGTCTCCAGCAGGAAATCATGTTTGTATAAAGACTCTCAGCAAAGAAATAGCAGTCCTCAGTCTTACAGGCACCAGCAGAAGGAAACATTCAGCTAGGATTTTTTGTTTACATTTTTTTTATTGTACCTACTTTTATAGTAAGTGACATAGATAATTCAATCAATCCATGATCATGATAAAAAATTTCATTATAATATATATTTAAATTAAAAGAAGTGAGTCAATCTATAGAATGACATTAAGTAAGTGAAATTCAACTGGTGCTTTAGTGACTGGATTTTGGAGGGAAATTATTTAAAACCGATTACTTTAAAACCATACTGACTGCATGGAAAACTAGAGTTCACTGGTGGTTCCTTCACTATTGTGTTGCGATCAAGGGGAAGGGAAGGCAAGGAGAGGAGAAGCAGACTAGTTTAAGGGACCCAGCCCTGGAAACAACCAGAAAAAATTCAGGTTATATATTTATAGGAGATAAGAAATTTCTGAAAGTATGAATTAAAGAATAACCATTCATATATACATACCATTTCTTTTTACTGGATAGCCTAACCTTTTTCTGAGCTTGTATACACTACTTTAAAAATTAGATTATGTCACGATTTTATGTATATCTTTTTTTTTTTGTTTTGTTTTGTTTTGTTTTTGGTGCTGGGGATTGAACTCAGGATCTTGTGCTTGCAAGGTGAGTACTCTAACCACTGAGCTAAATCCCCAGCCCAACAATTTCATATACTTCTTAAAAATGCAGTGTTGATCTGGAAGCATTTAAGAGGCAGATGAATTATTTATTCCTTAAGAATTTGAAATAACTCAGTTATGAAATCATCTGGGTCCTTTGCCTTTTCTGAGAGACAATGCTTTGACCAATCCACACATTCTTCCTCTTGAGGTTTTGAAAAGGAGCATTTTATTAGAACATTACATATACTGTTGGCAAAGTAATGAGATTTTTCAAGTGTATCACTATGAAGCGTTTGTTTTCAATTCTTTTTCAAATGAAGCTTTAAAAGGTATTTCTTTGTTCATTTTGTGGCATTTTCATAGGTAGGTTGTAGCTTTATCAACTTATTATTCATTTGTTTCTTTTTCATTCACTTCTGATGTCATCTTTTAAATTACTTCTGTTCTTAGGCTTTTATTTTTCCTATCTCATCACATCAAATGGTTGTTTGCCTTTTGCCATAGTGTTTAGCAAACTGCTTTGAAAGTGCAAAGAGATGGTGAAGAGATGTTTTTTCTTTCTCTTTTTCTGACATTGGCATGCTATGTTTCTATCTTGTGTTATGATTATATCCCCATTCATTCGTTTATTTACCCATCCACAAATACTTATTTAGAATTAGACTTTGTCCACTATTCTAGTGGTAGGGTAAACCAGTGAACGGTAAAAAAAGATTCTGTCATTGCCTTCAAGGAAAAAACTATATCGTCATAAATGTCCTCTGAGGACAGGGAGACTGAACTAGTGGAATTCTACTGCATGACACCTGACAATTATTATCAGGAGTCTTCATTAAAATTTCGACAGTTTAAACTTGCACCGTATGTGCATTATTACTACTATTATTATATGTACAGGTTTATACAATTTTTAATTGACTCCCAGTGCATCTTAGAATGCATGCCAGCTCTTTGGGAAACCTGGCCTTGGCTTTCTGGGATAAGGTCGTGAGAAAAAATTATATCATAAATCTTTCTCCAAAATAAATTCAAAATAATGTTTAAACTGCGACAACTATTTGTATATCCACCCAGGAAAAGAGAGCAAAATATGACAGGCATTGTGAAGATTCTCTTCTCCACCCATCTTAAGCCAGCATGGGGACAGAAGACTAAAGATTAAACCCTGAAATATATCACTGACCCCCACCCCTTCCCTCTTCCCTTTCCCTCCCATGCATGGTCACCAAAGTTTGAAGAAAAGTGAGTGCATAAATATAGACGCAACTTGGGGAAAATACTATACCAACCCTTTGATAGTAAAAAAAGACAACATTTTGCCGCTGTGCCGCAGGCAGGTAAGTCCACTGAGGCTTGTCTACCAGGAAGTAAACTGTGTAAAGACTGTCAAATTATAGTGATCATCCAAATTAAGTGGTCTTCAAAATTGTTTAAAGAGCTAGTACCAAGAAAGTCAGCAGAGAAAATAACACAACATTATCTGAGAGAGGCCCTTATAAAACTGCAGGTTTCCTTTTCTATGAACCCAAAATAAACAGTGGAGAAAGACTTGGAGGGAGGGGATTGAGAGAGGCAGCTCAAAAAAATTATTAAGGGCATTAATGAGCTATATCCTAAAAGTAGCTGACATAAAAACATAGAAACAAACCCAAATACGAGCCTGATTGAGAAGAGTGAACTAAGGCCCTGAACAAAACAAAATGAAATGACTCTTAATTGCAATGTAACATATGTTTAGGAAAAAAAGAATAAATCAGAAGCATATATTTTTTATTTCATAAAGTTAATACACCCAATATAACTGGCAATCCCATCAAAGTAAGGAACATTGATAGTATCTCAACAATCTCCCCCAGGATCCCTTCTAGTCATTTTCTACCCCTTCCAAGAGTAGCTATTAACCTAACTTCTAATTCCATGATTAGTTTTGCCTGTCCTGCTTTCTTTCTTTCTTTTCTTTCTTTCTTCCTTTCTTCCTTCTTTCCTTCCTTCCTTCCTTCCTTCCTTTCTTTCTCTTTCTTTCTTTCTTTCTTTCTTTCTTTCTTTCTTTCTTTCTTTCTTTCTTTCTTTCTTTCTTTCTTTCTTTCTTTCCTTCCTTCCTTCCTTCCTTCCTTCTTTCTTTCTTTCTTTCTTTCTTTCTTTCTTTCTTTCTTTCTTTCTTTCTTTCTTTCTTTCTTTCTTTCTTTCTTTCTTTCTTTCTTTCTCTTTCTTTCTCTTTCCTTCTTTCTCCTTCCTTCCTTCCTTTCATTTGTTAGGTATTTTTTTTGCTTAGCACTATGTTTGTGAGATTCACCCATATGGTTATGTATAGTTCAATTTGTTAATCTGTATAATTGTATGATATTCTATTGTGTGAGGAGAATACTTTTCATTTTATAGTTGAGGTGTTTGTTTGAGCAGTTTGTACAGTACTATATTTAGAAATGTTATACATAAGTTTTCTAAGTCTTTTTAGTGAGTGATAAATACACTTCTGTTGGCTACTTATCTATAGCGAGAGAGAATCCACATCCCAACCCCCACCGCTGCTGCCACCTACCCAGCTGCCTCATGGCATGGAAGGAGGCAGGAAGACAGAGGACCTGCACCCCTTGTCCTCTAACATGGCCACCTGCCAGGGCCCCGTGTGACCTACACTGGAGACGAGGATCCTGGCCAAGCTCCCAAATCCTAGTTAGCTCTTCTTCTGGGTTCTCCACAGCACAGGGCAGCAGAGGGACACTCAAAAGACACACCTGATTGACGGCAAGACCAACACCCAGGAGGGGAGTTTCACTCCAGGACTGAAGTGTTACCCTACCACGGAGACCAGGTGAGAGACAGGAGTGACAGGTCTGGAGAGGGTGAGAGCTAAACGGGGATCTCTGGGATCACCTGGGAGCCAGGGCTGAAGCCAGGAAGATAACAGGCTTGTATGGTCTAGGTGGGGAGCCAGGTTTTATGGGTATAATATTCAGAGAGGGTGTCCTGAAGGAGAAGGCATTTAATCCAGTAGTATGCTTGAGTTCTTGCACTATTGCCTACACCCAGCAGAAATTAGTGGTCTGAGTTACTATAGGTCAATGTAATGGTGGCCAAAGGGTCTTCACTAAAATCATAGACCTCTTGCTTGTGGTCAAGGGTGGTTCCTGAGTGGTTCTTAGGGTTTGTCAATATCCAGTTGATATTTGACATCATTGTTGTTACTGGCTTTACTACTATAGCCAATGTGACATAGTAATTACTGTCAACTGATTTTCTCTCTGTGCAATATCTGGATTGCCTGGGGGTCATAAACAATACTGTGGCTCACTCCCAAAGAGGGCACCGGGCCAAAGAAGCCACGAACCCCAGCACACACATACATACAAATAAGCAACAGTACAAAAGTGGAAATGTTAAAAGACAAGACAACAAAAAGTACCCCCCCCCAAAAAAAAGGTTGGCAGGCCTCGAGAGGGAGGAAATCACAAGGTGCACAGCAGAAAGGTCTAAAAGGGTATTGATGGAGGTAAAACAATTCAATAAGGTGCTTGATGAATTTAAAGAAGATATAACTAATCAGATAATGACTCTAATGAAACAAATGACCAGTCAGTCTGCAGAAGAGACTAATAAAAATCTAGCGGATCTAGTGAAAGACATAGAAAATATAAATGCCCAGCATAGAGAAGAACTGGAGTCCATAAAAAAAAGTTCCAAAACGAAAGGCAGAAATTAAAATAAGATGTATTGAAATTGTGGGTAGCAGAAGCAACCAATGTGAAGACAGTGTTGGATCTCAAAAACGAGGCTGTGATCAAAGATCAAGTAATAAAAACAATAAGAGAATATTAAAAGTGGATTCAATCACTGATAACTGACTCAAAGAGGACTAATATAAGAGTGATTGAAATAACAAGAATTATCTTTCTGCCAGTTCCCAATATGTACCTCATTTCCTCGAGAATCCTCACCAGAAATGTATTTAATGTTCATATTTCTACCAGCATTCTATTCCTGATTATATATAATATACAATACAGTAAGATTATAAGAGCTTTCTCTACTATGTTCTCTACTTCTGAGCTTTTACTAATTGCCTTTAATGTCCATATTTCTACCAACCATCTCATCAAGGAAATCCACACTTTTTCTATGAAATGCCTCAATTCCAGCCTTTACACTTTTCTCAATTCCAAAATCACTCCTACACTTTTACGCACTTGTTACAACAGCATTCCACTTTCCATTACCAAAATCTGTTCTAGTTTCCTAGGGTTGCCATTACTAGGTAGCTTTGAAAACCTAAAATCTATACTATCACTATTTAGAAGGCTAGAAATTCAAATTCAAGTGTTACCAGGGCTGTTATTATTATTTTTCTTTTCTGGAGTCTCTGTGGGAGAAATACTCTCATGCCTCTTTCCTAGCTTCTGGTGGTTACTGAAAGTCCTTGGCATTCCTTGGTTACAGGTGCATCACTCCAATCTCTGCATTCATCTTTACACGGCCTTCTCTCTTCTTATTGTGTTTTTGCTTCTTGTGAGGGTACTGTCAAAGTACATATGAGCCATCCTAATTTGTCCTAATCTTATCTTGACTGTTAGTTTAATCTATTTATGAATAAGATTACGTTCTGATGTTTTAGGTGGATACTAATTTTGGAGAGACACTATTAGACTCACTCTACCATAAGAGATCTTGAAAAAGTAATTTAAAATAAAGTAAGTTACAGAAAGGGATGAAATGGGAAATTTAAGGGCTAACCAAACAAATGCAAGGTGTTTAACACAGAATTAATGAATAAATTAGAATTGTTAAAGATTAAAATAAGCATAGCCAACACAATTTCTGAAATGGAGAAAAGGTTTAGGGTAATGGCAGTGAGTTGATATGAGATGAATAGACTTAAAATAATTAGATGACATGTGGTAGACATGAAAGCAGATAATTCCATGTGAAAAACATCAGTATCCATGAATAAGATAAACGAAACATTGAAACGGGAAAAACTATTCAAAGAAAAAATAAGTATTTTTATGAGAAGGAAAAACTGAAACTACAGATCAAGAGACCTGCTATGTTCTAGGAAAAACTGATACAGGTTGTTCAGTATAAAGAAATGTTCTGAAGAATTTATTGAATTTCAAGGACAAAAATATTCTACGAGGAACTAGATGTAAAAAGGGTACGTACAGGTAATTTCAGACTTCCTCTGATTTCAAAGTGAAGCAACCTTTATAGAGCTCTGGTAGAAAGAGTAAATTTGAAAAATCACTAAAGCACAAAAGCAAAGGGCGATTTTAAACAAATGTAAAAATCTCAGAAAATAATCCCACTGCAGCACATCTCTCCTACTAATTACAATACACAACTCTGAACAACACAAAAAATCCTCTGAATTATTCTAGCATTCTGAAAAGAAAAGCAGACAGATTGTAGAAGAGAGCAGAAACAATGAAATGGCTAAATTTCACATTTGTTTATTAATTATTCGAGGCGCTTTTCTAAGCGCAGGCTCCACAGAAACCAAGAAGAGTGGCCTACATGAACTGAAGGGTGTATGTTAGGGAAAACCTGGCAAAAGAGAAGCTAGAGAAGGACACTTTTATTTCTGTACATGGGCCTGTATGGATCTCAGCCTAACTTTTGATCTAGGCATACGCAAGTCAGACCTAAAAACATAACAAAGGCTTCAGAACAGAACTGACTTTGAACCACATGTACAAATCTTCTGCTTTATCTTGGGAATAACGACCCTAGAATACTGCCTGCCCAGGAAAGACCCAAACAAAAGTTTCAACAGCTGAACTAAAAACTAAGCTACTCAGAACACTGTTGTTCTAAGCCAGGAACCATAAATTGATGGTTCACATTAGCAAAAGCTAAGGACATACAAATAGTATAACTCATACAAATACAATTCAAATAGTATAACTATTTGAATTACCACCCACAGAAACTAGATAGATCTTAATGTTGAATCAGATTAGTTTCTACAGAGGATCACAACAGGAACGATAGTCCAGACAATAGCTATCATACCTGAGATGTACCCAGATACCGGAACTATCAAAAAATTTAATGTAGGTTTTGTAACTGTTTAACTTGATATAGAGAAAGAAGTGATATGAAAGAATTCTCATGTGACAAATAGGGACATTTTAAAAAGAACAAAATGGAGTTTTAGAAATGATAAGTACAATATTTTTCTTAAAACAAACAAACAAACAAAAAAACCAAAAACCAACTTCCTGGATTGATAGGCTCACACGCTGAATGGAGTTGACAGAGGAACTGGTCGGTATACTGGAAGATTAAGTGAAGAGCGATTATTCAACCTGAAGAAGAGATAGAAGTCAAAGAAAACCTTCAGCTTTCAGGGATCCCCAGGATAATAAGAAAAGATCTACATATGTGGAGAGGGTCTCAGGGACCCAGGGCAAAAGACAGAGGTATTTGTATACACGAAAGTTGAAGGAAAAAAATTGCTAGAATTTGCCAAATTATTGAAAATCATAAATGTATAGGTTTAAGAAACTTGTCAAATACAAAATGGAATAATTCAGAGAATATCATGGAAGACAACGGGAATTAGAAAATACTTTGGGAGGACTTATAATAAAGTGACACTATATCAAAACTTATGAGATAAATCTAAAACAAGGATAGAAGAATAGTTAATAGTTTGAAATGATTATGTAGGAAAAAAATTATCTAAAATCAGTGTCTAATATTACACCTTAAGCAACAGGAAACAGTGCATATTATACCTATAATTACTAGCAGGAAAAAAAGAAATAGAGCTCAATAGAATACAAAATGGACAAGAGAAAAAATTAACAAAATGAAAGGTTTATCCTTTGAAAGGACCAACAAAACTGATAAACTCTTAGGTGTGGTGATCAGGGAAAAAAAATAAGAAGATAAACTATCAAGAGCAGGAATGAAAAAGAAATTATTACCCTGGAGCATACACATTCTGGAAGGATAGTTAATTTTTAAAAACCTAGATCTTAAGTACCTAAAAATTTACACTTTTACTTGAAAAATTTTGACATAGAAGAAATCAGTCCAAATTTGCAGAAATAATATACTAGATAACTTCATCCTGATTCAAAATATTTCGGCGAACAGGGAAAAAGAGACAAACTTCCAAATACTATTTGTTGGTTAAACAGAAAAATGATATAATGATACCTCGGTTATTGAACTCAATCTATTCCAAATTTGTGTTCAAACACTGAAAAGTTTGAGAACCAAACATATTCTTCCCATAAGAAATAATGGAAAAACAAATACTTGGCTCTCAGGCCCCAAAATTATACTTATAAATTCTTATTTCCAGGACTTTAACAAATTTCACAATGATTTCTTTCTTTAACTCTATCATGGGTCTCACAGTTTTGCTCTTCACTTTAGTGCTGATATCACTAACTTTCTTTGGAACCACCATTATGATATATTATGTTAAAAAAGTGCAAAAAAAAAAACGCACAATGACGAATCTCTTAATGCATTAACACAAGCGCTGTGTGTTGTCTGGACAGAGCAGAGCTTAGTCTGAAGCGTCAGCACTTTGGGTCTGCAGTGAGACATGAGGCCTGACTGTTCTGTTCACATTTTTTCAAGTTGGATTTTTGGTTTGACTATCAAGCAAAGTTATGACTGAACAGATTTTTTTTAACTTTGCTGTTCAAGTAGTGGAAAGTTTGAGCTTTGAACCATTTGACAACCAAGGTATCACTGTACTATCTCCCCCTGCCATAAAAATTCAGACCAAGTTAAAGACTCAAAATACTGATACAAATATATTTTTAAAAATTTAAATATCATTACGCTATCAATTAGGGAATATTTCTTCCTGGCCAAGTAGCGCTCACCCCACGAATGCAAAAATACTTATATGTTAGAAAATTAATTAATGTAATTTTTCATAGTACTGGGCTAAAAATGGGGAAAATATCCTATTTTTATAGATATTCAAAGTATTTGACAAACATCCAGCATAATGAAACCACTCAATGGAGAAATAGTATAAATGTTCCAATTCGGTTTCAATTCAAGATAAAGGGAAAAATTACCAGTATTAACACTTATTTTTAAATGTTCAGGAAGTAAAGGGCAATATAAATTTAACTAGAAAAAGAAACGTGTATTATAGTTTGGATCTTACGTGTGCCCCAAAGGCTCACATTTTAAGGGCCTTGTCCCTAGCCTGGGGTGCTAATGGGAGGTGGTAGAACTTTTAGGAGGGGACCAAGCAGAAGGAAGTGAGGTCCCTGGTGGGGTGTCCTTGGAGAGGATATGGAAATCAGGCCCTCTTTTGTTCTTCTCTTTGCTTCCTTGGTGCCATGAGGTAAATAGCTTTGTTCCCTCACATGCTCCCAGTCATGATGTTCTTTCTCAACACAGGCCCAAAAGCATGGTGCCAGCTGACCATGGACTGAAGCTGTGAGACAAAATAAATGTCTCCTCCCTTAAGCTGACCTCTTAGATATTTTGTCACAGCAACAGAAAACTAGTACAAAGAGCCACATACACTTGAAGAAAAGAAGAAATGGGAAATAGGAACAACATTATGATTCTTTGAAAGGTGAAATTATTACTTAGAAAGTTCAAAAGAATTTCAAAATTCTTCTTAAAATCCATAATAGACAATTAGTCGCAAAATTAGTGTACAACCTTTTCTGACAGTACAGACCTTTCTTAGCAATAAACAGTGATGTTAAAGGAAGAAAAATATCATTTACAGTAGTTTTAAAAGAGAAATACTTAATAAAATCTATTTAATTTATAGAATTGTTATGACTATATTTTAAAAGTGCATTAAATGGATAGGGATAGTACCTTATTTATCAATACCAGAATACATATTGTAATACTATCGGTTAATGCTAAATTAACTTATTAATTTAAATCAATCAATCTGTTAAAATGCCAAAAGACTTTTGAAAGAATTAGACGAAATGTTGCTAGAGTAAATTTATAAAAGTAAATGTGTGAGTTCATAGGGACAGTTTTGAAAGAAACAGTAAATAAAAGGGGACTAGTGTCTTAGCCAGTTTCTCAGCACTGAGACACAATACCTGATACCCAAAATTTAGGGGAAGAGAGATGTGTTTTGGCTCATATTTTCAGTCTGTGGCTGGCTCTGGGCACCCTTTTCATTTTTCATTCATTTCTGTACGATGCTACACTGTATACTTTTATTTAAATAGGAACTCTGGTGTCTGAAGACCATGTCCAAAAGGCTTTTGTTGCTTGGTATGCTTTAATTACCATGCAAGATGATCTGAAGCACCATCTCAAAGATTAAAGTGATAGTTGCCTATTTCCATTGCTCTTTCTTACTAGCTTTATTCATCTCCTGTCAAAATCCCTTTTCTCTCTAAAAACAGATCGTTGTAGATGTTTTATATATAAAACCGCTTTGTGTTATAATGAATGCAATGCAGTCTTCTTTTAAAAATTACTTTATTATGGAAAAACATTTAATGTGACGTCTACCCTCTTAAAATGTTAATTGTGCAATAACTTATCGTTGACTATAGGCAATATGTTATATAACAGATCCTCACAGCTTATTTATCTTGCTTGGCTGAAACTTTATGCCCATTTTTCCCTTCCTGCAGCTCCTGGTGACCACTATTCCACTCTTTAATTCAATGAACTTGGCTATTTTAGATACCTTATAAGGTAGAATCATGAAGTACTTTTCTTCCTGTGATTGGCTAAGAATTTCATCGTCAATATGTCTTCAAGGTTCATCTATGTTGTTTTATGTTGAAGAATTTCTTTCCTTTTTAAAGCTGAATAATATTGCATTTTATGTCTATACTACATTTTCTTTGTTAACTCATTTATCAGTGGAAATTTACGTTATTTCTGGATCTTGGCAATAGTGAGGAATGCTGATATGCATATGCTGATATTTCTCTGGGATACAGGGATGGTTAAACCTGTCAAACTTGATTGGCCTGAGACCCACCAAGAGAATTAGCAAAGCACACTTCTAGGTATGCCTGGGTGGGTCATACAGGTGTAACTTTGGGGTCTATATCTGGTCCCTCACCCCTTCCTTTCTGGCACTGTTCTCCTTGTTCTCTTCTTAGCTGCCATGAACTAAGCATCTTTGCTTCACCACACCCTTCTGCCATGATTTCCTGACCATGGACTAAAACCTCTGAAACTGTGAGCCAAAATAAATCCTTCCTTGTTTAAATTGCAGATGTCAGGTATTTGTCCTCATGAACAGGAAAACTGACAAGTACAAATGCTGATTGTAATTCTTTTAGATAAATAGATAAAAGTGAATTTTTGATCCATATGATTGTTCTACTTTCATTTCTCTGAAGAACCCCTATACCATTTTCCATAGTGACTATACCATTTTTTACTTCCCACCAACAGTATAGAAAGATTTCAACTTGTCCATGTCCTTGACAATACCTGTTTTTTGTGTGTATTTTGGTGATAGTCATCCTGACAGATGCGAGTTGATATTTCACATTTATTTTGATTTGGATCTCTATAATGATTCATGATGTTCAACACTTTTTCTTAAATCTACCGGTCATTTCAATGTTGTCTTTGGAAAAATGTCTGTTGAAGTGTTTAGGCCATTTCTAATTGAGTTTTTATGTTTTTTTGTTGTCTTAGTTACTTTTCTCTTGTTGTTGAGACAAAATACCTGACCCTCAAAGTTAAAGCAGGAAAAGTTTATTTGGCTCACAGTTCATAAAGGTTTCAGTTCCTTGGCTGGCTCCAAGGCAGGGTGGCCTGGCATAGGGGCATCGCAGAGCAGGCAGGCAGACAGCAGTATGCAGCAAGCGACAAGTGACAAGCAGATACCCTCTTTCTGCCCCTTATATTCTGTCCAGGTTACCTGCCCTTGGGTAGCACTCATACCCAGGATGGGGCACCCTTAATCTTATCCAGAACTCTGTCAAACCAGTCAGTGGACTAATTTAGTAATAACAATCCTCAATGCCAGCATCACATACTCTAGATCCAGCCACCTCCAAAAAGCGCCACCTATGACCACATGAGGCTTTGGAAAGACATTATGACACATAACAGTTGGTATTGAGTTGGAAGAGTTCCTTACATATTTTAAAAATTAGTCCCTCATCAAATATATGACTTTTCAAGTATATTGTTTTCAAGTACTCTGCAGGTTGCCATTTTACTATATTGATTGTTTCTTTTGCTGTACAGAAGCTCTTAGTTTGATGTAGTGCCACTTGTCTATTTTTGCTTTCATTGCCGGTGCTTCTGGTGTCATATCCAAGAAATCACTGCCAGCAACAAAGCCTTCTGCTTCCCTTCCCTGTAATCTCTTTAAATTTTGCTGTAACAGATAACTGAGAACTTTTGGCCTTTAAAGGACGGTGGCTATTTCACAGTATTTATTTGGGGTCAAGATTAATGTCTTCACTCTCACCACATTTAATATGCCTGCCCATGTACTCTGTATCATTTTGCCTCCTTTTATATTTTTATCGTACTACCAGTCTCTGAAAATACTTTTGTTATAATCATGTGTAATCAGTATTATCCATAGATTTAGAGCCACACTTCCCATGGAGCCAAGAAAGTTACACCATCGTACCCTTGCACTGGCCAGAGCTCCCATGAGCACTGGGAGTTCATGGAAACTTGGGGGTACTGAGGGGTGCTGCAAACCGGAAGTCTTCCTAGGCAGGCGCTTCTATTCAATTGCTAGGAATCTCTCAGAGAAAGAAGCTTGAATCTCTAAGCCTCAGAAACTTGTTTAAACTTCTCTTATTCTAACAAATATCCACTTCGAAAATCTAATTTTGCATTCGTAATTTTTCTTGAAAAAGGTCCCCTGAGTGATACTGACTTCACTTCTATAATCCCGGATATACCACCAAATAGAATGGCAAGCTCTGGGAAAAGGCTGTGTCTGTGGGGCTCCGCTTAGCCTCAGAGCCTGAACAGGTGCCTGATGCACAGGAGATGCTTCATAAATCTTTGCTGAATAAATGCTGAAGGATTTAGAGAGGAGGGCTTTCCATCCATGACTGCTAGTACAGGAGCAGGCCTGGCTTGTTCTGGGAGCTGTAGAAAATTCAGTGTGGTCAGAGCATGTGGACACTCAGAGAAGAGAGAAAGAGAGGTACGTGGACACTAGTCTGGTCTAGAATATTCTATTGTATCTGAACATTTCAAGCATTGAAACGAGGCTGATATTTAATAGATGACTTTTGTCGCTGTGTAGAAAATGAGTTGGAGGGAAGGGCAACAAGAAAAACAGGTTTCTGGAGAGGAAAGATGGTGCCATGGTCCAGAGTAATGATGGTGACATGGAGAAAAGTAAAGGAGGACTCTGGGAATGGGGACTGACATCGACAGTAGTTTGGATGGACTAGATATGGAAAGGGAGCAAGAGAGATTGATGATGGTTCTTGGGATTTTTGTGTTGAATAAGACTTTTTTCTTAATTGTGTAGCAGAATCTTGAAGAAAATGTAAATACAGGGAAAGCCTGTATGTAGGGTAACAGCCTAACCATATTCTTCCTTTGTAATAGGAATTTATCCCTCAGTGACAAACTTCTGCTAATGCTCTGCCTGACAAATCAGAAGCAAGCTGGCTTCACTGTTGCCTTGACTTTTTCTTAAATATAAATTCTGAACAAATAGTTCCTTAAACTTTCTGAATCCTGACATTCTATAATTACCGAGTATGGAAGACTCAAGGTATGACATTCGTTTTTCAAATATATTTCATTTTAAATATAGGCCTGAAAATTTTGACTAGTTTTTTTTTTTATATAATTTCAAATTTACAGAAAACATACCAGAAAATTATAAGTAAAATCTAGATATGTTAACCCATATTCTCCCCAGTCTCAACACTTACTATATTGGCTATGTCCTCTCTTTCTCTTTCATTGCTTTCTCTGTCTCACACTTTATATAAGGATACATATATATACATAAATGTATAATATACAAATATTATGTATGCATATAAATGCATTGCATGTGTATAAGTTTGATATAGATACATATTTATAGGGATACACATGTATTCCTTATAGATAGGGATATATATATATATATGTTCCTAATTTTTAAAACTGTACATGTGAAAATTATAGCAAGTGTTCATTATGTCTGTGTTTCTCTTCAGGAACATTTGAAAATGTCCAGTCACTTGTTTTATTATCAGAAGTTGTTCCTGACATCTAATAGGTAAAGACCATAGATGATGATGATAATCATCCCATAATTCACAGGACAACCTTCACATCAAAGGAATATCTGGCCCCAATTCCAATAGTGTTGAAGTGGTGAAATCTTGTGTTAACCCAATCTACTTCCTCTGCCCCAACACACATCATACAGAAGTTTTCCAAGTGGTCTTGGAATAAGCCCACTTTGTTTATCCTTTATGTCTAAAAACTAATCGGTGTTCTTTTTTCCTTCAGTGCAGTAGCATTTAAAATTGTCAGTAAAACGCATGGTCCTTTGGCTTTTTAAAAACATATGTTGCTTTATCTTTATTTCAGAAAAGTATTTTAATTGCTTTGATTTAATAATTTTACAAGGTATACATATATTAAAACAACATGTTGTATACTATAAGGTATTTAATTTGTATTTGTCACTTATACCTTAAAAAAGATGGAAGGAAAAATATGTGTCTAATTTATAGTTACATATTACTTTTTAGAATCTTTTAAAAGTACGTTGCACACATGATGTCCCTTGCCTGTAAATACTTCACTGTGTAATTCCTAAAAACAATCATTTATTTTACATAGAAATTACTGTAAAACTATTAAAATCAGAAACTTATCATTGATGTAATACTAAAATTGGCAAATATTGTGGAGCTTCTGCTGATCAGTTTTTTTTTAATCAAAGCTATGCCTTATTATCTTTTCCCAACAAAGTTATTGGAATGAAACTGGTCATTTAAAAAAAGAGAGCTGCTTATTCAGTATTGTCTGACTGAGTCTCATTTAAAATTGATGATCATTAATCTCAAGCAAGTATCCAGGGCTACCACCTAGCAATTCTACATTTTCCTGATCTATTTAATTAATACTCTCCTAATTCATACCTATTCCATTTTAATTAAATCTCCACAACATTTTTTGCCTGCCCTTCCTCTCTGATGACAGTCTAACTCCTTATATGACTGAGAAATCAGAAGCCACTAGAAGACTTCTATTCATTCCCAGCACAATGTTTGTCAAACCACCTGGCACCCACGTCTTATGCCTCATTCTCCTGCTGTCAAGCATGGGCTATTTTTCCTGTTTTTTACCTGACTTTTCTTCTTGGTGCTGAGACTGACCCTGTTTTTACTTTCCTCCTCAAGAATTTGGATCCTACAGTCCTTTTTATGGTTAAATTAAGGACACAAGGAGTATGAGTATAATATCATGAATCAAATTGGTCATTCCCATACGAAGTGGCCCCCATACACCCACACAATGCTCAAATAGTGGAGGAGGAAAAAAATGGATATCGCAGGGAATACAACTGCTCAGTGAGGTACACTATCCACATAGTGAGTGAGTTCCAATTTCATTTAAAGTCCAATGATTACAGTCTAGTTGCTTAATCAGGATGGAAAAGGGCCTCTGTGGATGCAAAATGTAATGGAAATTTGAGGCATACCTTTCCAAGAAAGGTTCTCGGGGAGACGGTTTGAGCAGCACAGCTTAGGTCCGAGAGCGCAGGCGAGGGTTCTGGAAGCCTGTGAGCCGTGGTGCTGGCGTTGACTGCCAAGGCTTTGGCAAACAGCTGGAAGGCTGGCAGGGAGCAGCCCTGACACACCTAACCCTTGAATGTGTCTGCACAAATCTTGGGTTTATATGAATTTTGGAACGGAGTAGTTGAAGCCAGTAACACCTATGTGGTCTGGTAAGATGTGTTGTTACCTTTTGTGGGAAAGAGGGTTGGTTATATTCTTTGTTCTTATCACAGAAAAACATATGGCACTTACATAGCATATTATGCAAGTGCTCAAAACATTTCAAAGCAACTTCTGAATCACTGATATCTTTTTTTTTTCAGTAGATCTTCTATTTTACTGCACAAACCTGACCTCATGTTCCCTCTCCCAGCTCTCTGCTACTATGCATTACCCCAGTATACACACAGAGCAAAGATTTGGGTGTATTCACCATTTCCCTTTCTTGCTTGCCTGTTTATTCTTTAACCTACTCTATTTGGACTGAGTTTTCCTCATCATTCTTTCACAACTCTTCTTATCAAGATCGTCAGTACCCCGTGTTGCCAAATCCAGTGACCATTTTCCAGTGCTCACTTCGCTTGGCCTTTCATCAGCATTTGACACAGGCAACCCTTCTTTCTCAAAACATTTTCTTCCCTTGGTTTCTAGGATATTCCTTTGTGGTTTTTATCCCTCGCTCTTTGGTTCTTCACAGTCTTTTGTTGATTCATCCTTATTTTTCTGGGCTCTCAACTTTGGCAGTCTCCTGGCTTCAATCCTCTAAATTCTTCTGACCCCCATTCTACCTGATTTCACTGAGGTCCAAGGTTTGAATGTCAATGATGCCTGCCAGCAGGGTGTTAAAGGAACGAGCTCTGGAACCAGGCTGCCTGGCTTTCAATCTCACCTCTACCACTTACTTACTAGCTCTTCAAACATAGGCAAATTACTTAATTTCTCTGTGCCTCAATTTCCTCCCCTGTAAAATGAGAATAATTATAGTACCTATCTGTCAATTTTGTGAGAATTTATGTTGGTCAGATTTAACCTGGAGAGTAAGCCATTTCAATATTTATAATAAAGGGGAATTAATGCATTTAAAAAGCCTAGAAGAGCTCAGAAGCCAACAAAGGATCATGAGGGTCCCTGGACATTAGCAACAGCAAGCTGCTTCTACTACCTGGAGGGACAAAGCAAGACTTACTATCAGCTACAGCAGTTAAGATGGTGTGGTCCTGGCATGAGAATATACATATAGATCATTGTAGCAGAATGGAGTCCAAAAATCGACCTTCATGTTTATGGTCAATTGAATTTTGATAAAAATACCAAGACAATTCAATGGGAAAAGTAAATTATTTTCAACAAATATTGCTGTAGAAGCGGATATCCATTTGTAAAAAAACAAGTTTCACACCATATGCAAAAGTAGTTTTCAATAAAGTACAGAGCTAAATTTAAAGGCTAAAACTATAAAACTTTAAGGAGACAACATAGGAGGTAATATTTGCAGCCTTGTGGTAGGAAAAGTTATTTTGAGGGGAAATAAAAACCATGAACCATAGAAGAAATTTGATAAATTAAATTTCAACAAAGTTAAAAACTTTGTACCTTACTATGCACTGCCCCTCAGAAGAAAAAGCAAGTACAGAATGAGCAAAACAGTATTTGCTATGTATATATCTGACAAGAGAGTAACTTCCACAATAGAGAAATAACTCCTCTAATTCAATAATACACAAGCTAACAATACACAATAAAAGAAATCAACTGACACAACACAAATAAAATTATGAAAATATTACTCTTAGCAAAAGAAGTCAGTCCGAAAGATTACATACCATACGATCACATTGATGTGAAACATTAGAGAAGTTCAAGCTGAGATTCAGGACAGAAGGCAGCTGAGTTGTGTAGACCTGCAGGAGCTGCGAAGTAGACTAAGCCAGGATACATGGGAAACTTGGGGAGGGGTAATAAAATATTCTATATCCTGGTTGCGATAATAGTTACACAAGTATGTATGTTTGTCAAAATTCATCAAACTTAATATTTTAAATCGGTACATTTTACTGTTTGTGAATTATACTTCAGTGAAGTTAATTTGAAAAAGGAAGCCTTAGTATATTCAGAAATGAATTACTGACTTTTCCTGAAAACCTTCTGCTTCACAGGCCTGCCAATCTCAACACACGGCTAATCCATTGCATCAGTTACTCAGATCATAAATATTGATGTCTTCCTGGGCTTTCCCTTCTTTCACGTCTCATCTCTAATCTTATTAACACATTCCATCAGTATTGCCTTCAGCACGTATCCTGATCACGATCATTTCTTGTTACTTCCACTAAAACCAAACTGGCCCAGGCTTCCGTTCCCTTTGCCTGGATTGTCACCATAGCCTCCTGAGTGGCCCGTTTTCTCTCCTTCCGTCTCTTTCCCTTTTGTGTTTCTCAGTAGCGCCCAGGGCATTTACGGCACTGCTGTGCTCAGACCTCCTCACTGGTAACTTTCTCACTCAGAATAAGAGACAAAGTCCTTACAGTGGCCTGCTAAGCAGGGCCCCTCGTCATCTGCCCCACATCTCTCTCTGTATGGCCTCTGCTGTCCCCAGTGCTCCCTACAGGCAGCCACCCCGAACTCCTGTCACTTCTCAGACACAGCAAGGGCACACTTTCATCAAAACCGAAATCTCCGTACTTGTTCCTCGAAGGTCTGCATGACCCTGCCACGCCTTGCAAGCGCTCCTCAATGCCATCTTCTCAGAGAAGTCTTCCCCGGTTGTTTCACACGAACTAGCACCCTCAGTAATCCCTGTTCTTTGTCCTTACTTCACTTTAGCCTCAGTCCTCATGATGCCCGACATATATTTACTTGTTTGACTTTTTTTCTCACATGAAATGTATGAATGTTGGAAATTCGTTATATGTCATGTCTCTAGCTCCTGGAATATTATACTCAATAAATACTTGCATTTCATTACTGACACATAGTATGTAATTTATAATATTTTATATTATATATCCTTTATGTATGTATATATGAATAAAATAGGTTTACATTTATATCATATACTATATAAATAATAATATAATTATATATAGAAATATGCAACCAACCTAGGTGTCCATGGACAGATGAATGAATAAAGAAAAGGTGACATTTATACACATATTCAGCTTTTAAAAAGAAGCAAATTCTATCATTTGTAACAACACAGATGAACCTAGAAGACATTACTTTCAATGAAATAAGGCCAATACAAAAGATTTATACTGAGTGATCTCACTCCTATGTGGAATCTAAAAAAATTGAACTCATGAAAACAGAGAGTGAAATAGTGCTTGCCAGAGGCTGGGGTTTGGGGGATTGGGAAAATTTTGGTCAAGGAACACAAAATACCAGTTAAAGAAGGCAAATAAGTTCAGAAAATCTATTGTTACATAATAGTGGCTGCAGTTAATAACAACATATTTTATACTTAAAATTGCTAAGGGAATAGATTGTAAATGGATTGTTATCATAAAAGTGCTGATATGAGGTAACAGATATGTGAAGTGGCTTGATTTAGCCATTCATATGTATATATGTCAAAATTCATGTTGTACACCTTAAATACATATACTTTTGTTGATTAACATTATGTAGACAGTAATTATTTATTGAATGAATGACTTTACTTTGTAGGCAGTAAATGTAACACATACATATATATACACAAACACAAACACATATTTTACATTTTCACTCTTTTGTGTACAAGTTTTGGTGCTCTTCCATGATGATTCCCTAAAATAATCATTTCTGTCTCAGTTGTTTCTTTAAGTGTCTTCACCAGAGTCAGCACGTGCAAGGTACAAATGACACCACATTTCCTTCCTGAGTCTGTGGTAAACATAAATAATCCATCGTGCCTTCTTTCCCGCTGAGCCTGCTGACTTTGACATTCTGTTCACCACACAATTCCAGGGAGCCAGCACTAATTGACTGGATCTAGGAGGAAACATGAAACCTGTTTGTTATCCTGAAGGTAAATTTAAACTTTCTTTGGTTATTGTTTTAGGCTTAGTTCCCAAACTGACCAACGGCAGTGGACCCATGGGGTAAAATAGAAATTCGGTTCTTTAAAGTTCTTCTGGCTTTGTTAGCAAGGGGCAGAAAAGGCAGAGAATATGTCAAAGTAGAGACTGCTGCATATTTTATTAAAACCCTGGGGGGTTGGTTTAAAAATGAACCTCCACTTCACCTTCATCTGTGCTTTAGAAAATCTCAACTTAATTGAGTCATATTCCTCCTTAGCTTCCTGAAGTCTAGTCAATCACAGATCTCCAAGGTATGTTCAAAAACCCCTACAAATTGTTTGCTTTCTTGTTAAAAATGAGAGTCTTTTGTGAACACACCTCTGCGCCTCTTCTGAAGTGAAACAGATTGTGCAAGAACAGGGAAGCGTTGCTTCCAATCTCTTGCTCAAATTGATAGCTATAGTCTGTGTTTCTAATGGGGTTTTTGGACATAAAGCAAGATATTTATTATTGCCAGAGGATCTCTGCTTGGACAGGGAAAACACATTTGGAAAGAAAAATAAATTTCAGAAAGTATCCACATTGGTGGTGAGTTTCTTTGATGATCAGCTCTTCATGATCTCTGGTTAGGATACTAGAAAGGGAATGGGTTGTTATTTTAACTTCTCTCCAAAAATAAGTTCTTCAAAACTTGAAGCTTACTGTTCAGTTGAGGAGGAAGTCAGGTAGTTTAGAAGGGACTGCGAATGTAGGATTTTCCTTTGTGTGCATTAAAGAAAAAAAAATTGCAGCCTGATTCTTTAAGTAATTGCTCCAGTTTGTTACATACATTTATTGAGATAATACTCTAATTTTGAATCTGTTGGTATCTCAGCTTTAAGGAGTGTCTCCCAGTGCAACTATAATTAAATTCCATATCACCTCAAGTTCATTCTGTCCCAAGGGAGGAAAGTTACATGGGATTTCATTAACATTTTAATTAGTCTTTCAGTGGTTGCTGACCTCTGATGGATTAATTTTTTTAATAGAACAAAGGTATATCTGTTCATTGTCTTCACTACAAACCGAATGCTCTTTTTGGCATGTGCTCAATTGCTTGGCGGTTGCACTTTCTCATTTATTTAATCTTCTGTTTCAGCCTTGAAGAATTGATAGAATGTTTTAGAATTAAAAAGGAAACATTATTAAACACACAATGGTTGCTTTTTTTTTTAACACTGAAGTGCCTCTTATTTTATATTTAAATTTTAAAATATATTTGAATAGCTTATACTCTAAGAATTTTAATTTTTGGTGTTATTTAAATGTCTATAGACATTTAAATTTGATCTATTAAAATTGCATTATAATGAAGCTTTTTTACATAGTACCAATTGTAGATTCGAAAGGCTAAAAAATATTTTTGAAAGCTATAACTTGCAAATAAGGAAAAACTTAAGATAGACTTAGCCTTAAAGATGGGTTATATTGTCTATTCTAACATTCGCAATAATACTTTGTGCTTTCACTATATTTTCTTCTCATCACATTTACAATAGTGTATGAACAGACAATAAAAAGGCAATGTTATCTAAAATCATTTTACTTTAGCATGGCATTTGATCCAGTTGGAATTCATCTAGTCTAATTACTCTTTCCTTTTCTAAAATGTAAGACTTTGAGATTACTTTCCTGCTCTGATAATTAGTTTCCTCATCTTTAAAATGTGAATAGCCTTCCTCGGAGAATATAATCATATTTAAATGTAGAAAAATGAAATACCAGTGGTGCAATATCTGGTACAGAATATGGTCCCCTTGGCAATGACAGCATCCTCATGTACTGCCTTCCTTTTCCTCATCCCTGTCTTTAGAGCGTGGCCTCATGTCCTCTCTACCTCTAGATTGTTAAACGGCTGCTTCCTCTTCAACACTGAGGTCTCACGTCATCACAGAGATGGAAACCCGATCCGAAGTAATCCCATCGCCAGTCATTCATGATACAACACAGAAGTCCATTTTACAGTCCTCTTGGCCCTTATCACTAGTGACCTGCTCTGTCTGATTACTGGTTTCATGTCCTTTGTGGAACTGAAGATACTGGAGATCGGGAACCATGTCTTTGACTACCTCCCCAGAGCCTAGGTCAGGCCTGACACATAGCGGAGAGTAAACGAATGAATAAATGGTTGGTGAGCTAGATCTCACCTCACTTGGTCCAGTGGCATTCCAAGAGGAAGGCTGAGTCATTTCTCCAAGTTGGCATTTATATGTGTATGAATGTATTGATAAAAATTAGTAAGCAGATAATGTATAACAAGGCGAGGAAGTGCATTTCCCTGTATTTAATTGTGTTGCTGAAAAATTTTAAAATACCTCAGGTAAAAGATTTATTTCATTCACTCCACAAATGTTTTGAGTACCTACTGGGTGCTAAAAATGTGGGGTAGTAGCTGAGGTTAAGATGCATAAGAAGACAGTTCATATATTTTTAAAAGCATCTAATCTAATCAACAGATCAAGCCATTTATGCATTACTCTGTTGCCTCTAAGCTGTACTGCTGATGCTATCGAAATGCTAAAATGTTATACAAACACAGTACGAAGGGATTCTGCGGAAGGAAGCTTAAGGTAAAGAACCTTTCACATGGTCTTAAAGACTGATGGGGGTGTTCAGGCAGAGAAAGGGGAAAGGACATTTGGAGAAGGCAGGTGGCATGAGGTCCTGGTACTCTGTGTGTGCTGCAGTAGGGGAGGTGGTTGGCAGGAGTTGCCCAAGAGCTCTCAAGGGTGAATAGGAGAGAGTGGCAAGACTGGAAAGGTAAAATGAAGTCATAAAGAACCATAAGTACCTTGTCCAGGCCTTAAAAATGTAAGCTATAAGCAGCGAGGAGTATAAACTGATGAGAACTGTACTTGAGAAAGGTCCTCCTTATGGCTGTATAGAAGAGGAACTGCTGGCTAGAACAGACAGGAAGCAGAGACTGATTAGTACAGAAACCTAGCTCATAAATCCAGACGCCCTGAAGCAGACCAGCATCACAATAAAGGGCAAAGGAAGAATGGCTTGAAAGAGAATTCCTAGAGTAGCTTGCTAGCCCAAAAGTCATTCTCAAAATGATAAGAACATTGACAAAATTGAAATCAAAAGAGAAGATGCAGGGTAATTTTGGGGGATGTCAACATTGAACCTACAAGATATCAATGCTGATAGACATACTGGGTAGCTCAGTTTTTGAATCAATGCTGGCTAAATTATGAGTACTATTAGAGCGGTCGGATGGGACAGAACATAATAATGAATCTGTTGTAAAATCTTTTGTTTGGAGATACACACATGGAATGAGTTATGAAACATCATCAGTGTGCCCCCGGAAATGTGTTTCTACAACTTTATTTACCAAGAATCGCACCCACATACCCAGATAACTAGATTAGCTTGTGACTTCAGAGGCTTATTTTTCTTGCAAGAAAGTGGGGATCTTGGCCTTGAGGGCCAGTAATAAGAACAATAACTTGACGTTCATGGCTGGGGATTTAGCTCAAGTGGTAGAGCGCTTGCCTAACACATGCAAGGTCCTGAGTTTGATCCCCAGCACCCCCCAAAAATAATTTGATGTTCAAATAGGAATCATTTATTGATGCTGCCTATAGCAAAGCACTGGGATATGCTCTTTCCATGAAGTACTGTAACACCCTTAATCCTCATTTCATGAGATAGATTCTACTATACTCCATTTGATAGCACAGGAAATAAAGGCACAGAGAAGGTAGGACTTTGCTTAAGTTATATGATCAATTACTGGTGGAAGTGGGGTTGAAT
>PVJO010012592.1:0-54854 GCA_004026905.1 Hystrix cristata | reverse complement strand
TATGTTCTTGGTTTAAAATAAATTAATTAATTAATTTAAAAAAATATAAAAATAAAATAAAAATAAATAAATAAAATGACAATATGCACTTCTGTGATCTAGTAGTTCTTTTTATAGGAATTCACACTACAGAAACTACCATGTGTATATAAAACAATCTGCTGGTGGATGTTAACCATAATACCATTTATAACCCCCTAAATAGAAAAACAACCTCAATACCATCACTAGAAGAATGGACAAAAAATATTATGGTAACAAATACTTACAAACAAAATAATATAACATCTAAGATTTGCTTTAAAATAATGTGGGGTGGAGGGTAAGTGGGGAAGTGACCATCCATTGTGAGTTAATAATGACTTTATCAGTGTTCAATATATAAGAACGACAATAACTATTATTTCTACTTTAATATGTGTTAGAATTTTCCACACTAAAAACCTTAAAATCATTCATATACAATAGAATCCTACAAAGCAATTAAAACAATAAACCAGATTTCCTTGTTTCAATTGGATATATCTGTGAATTGAAATGATAAGAACAAGCTGCAAGAGATTACATACTATATTTTTATATGCAGGTATGTAATAGGTATAATATGCAGGTATGTAATAGGTATAAAAACCTGAACAAAAAGATACATACCAACTTTAATAGAGGGAAAGAAGATAATGAAGGATACACTACACTTCCTGTAACTCTCTCTTATTAGAAGACAAGTTAGCAGCAAATATAACAGACTGCTGCTATATAATCTGTATAGTGGTACTTGGAATAAAGTGTAAAGAAAGACCCAAGCTGTATTAAAGCCAGGTGTGATGGCACACACCTGTAATCCTAGCACTTGGGAGGCTGAGGCAGGAGGATCACCATAAGTTCGAGGCCAGCCTGGGCTATAGAGTGAGTTCAAGGCCAGCCTGAACTGCATAGTGAGACCCTGTCTCAAAAAACAAATAAACAAACAAAAGGCAGTATAAACTCCACAGGACAGGAGTCTTACTATGTTGAGTATGGATGAATGGATAGGATTCTTCAACCCAGCTGTTGGATGTCATGGCGCATGGTGCACACCTGTAATCCCAGCACACTGGGCAATCAGATGACTTAGCAATGCCCTGTCATAAGATTAAAAAAAAAAAAATACTAGGGACATAGCTTAGTGGTAGGGTGCCCCTGGGTTCAATCCCCAGTATGGAAAAAAAAAAAAAAAAAAAAAGGTTCAACCCAAATAGAACATAGGAAAATTTAAAAAAGATAGTATCTGAGAAGATTTTTCACAGAGAACATTTCACTGTACTCAAGAAGAGAAAGTAATCCACATAAAAGGTATCCCTGATGCCAAATGCCAAATCATTTTTTTTGGTGCTGGGGATCGAACTCAGGGCCTTGTGCTTGCCAGGCAAGCACTCTAACCACTGAGCTAAATCCCCAGCCCACCAAATCATTTTTAAGACACAATCCTTTACCTGCAGACCATGCACCTGGGACAATAGAAGAGGTAGTAAGAAAGTATTCACCTTCATAACCCTCATGGCACCCAGAATGATGAATGCTCAGTCAGCACTTCTGGATAAATGAATTTCTATTCATTCATTTTTGCATTCATTTAGAAATATCAACCGTGCAAGGGTCTGTGTCAGGTACCACTCATGGCACTAGGGATGCTTCAGACAGTAAATTGAAAAAGTCTTTGTCTCAGGGATGCCATCTGGTGAGGGAGGGATACGCAGCACAGAAACAAATAGGGTACCCAGCAGTGGGACAGAGTGGAGGGACTGAGGAAGGCCCTTTGGGAAAGGCAAGAAGGAAAGGAAGAGCCTGTCATGAGGGCCTGGGAGAGAATGTGGCACGCAGAGTTATGGGGAGGGGGTCAGGAGGAATTCCAGGCCGGACCCTAGGTAGGAATATTAGGAACTATAAATGAAACACAACAGTCTATCACTTATACTCCCTCACACTCAACTGATATTGTCAGCTTGAATTCACACTCCACCAAGAGATACAGACTAAGACAAACTCTGGGAATAGGACAATCCACTGGCCGTTTCAACCTGCTTTTCCTTCTCAGTCCCACTTCTACCCAAAGCCAGCCTAAAAAGTTGCTACCTCATTCTTCCAATCTGCATAAGAGGGGCTGCCCTTGTGGAGGTAACCTCATGGAAGCGTCCCTACATTATGTGAAGGCAGAGAGAAGAAAGAAGCAATACAGACGCCACCTAACATGTAACTCTTCTAAAAATGGTCCTGAAGCACAGAGCTGACCCATAGTGAGTACCTGGCGGGCCTATGGAGCTTCTGGATGGCACAGACACTCAGGCATCTGCAGACGGGACTGGAACCTTCCTCAGATACTAACCAGCTCAAGGGGTCTGGGTCAGATGGGTCTCCTCGCCAAGTCTTCACGTGAGTGTTTTGCAAAATGTCAGGCTCTACACATATATGAACTCCGCATAGTCTCCTTCAACCCACATTTATTAAGCACCTATTCTACGCAAAGTGCTATACTAGGTACTTGGAGCCAACAATAGACCAAACTAATGAAAACATTTTAGCGCTTTGGGGGATATACAGATTGTCACAGCTTCTAGACTCTGCCACTATACTGCAAAAGCAGCCACAGTTCATACATAAATGAACAGGCATAGCTATGTCCCAAGAAAACCTTATTAACAGACATTATAGGCTGGGTTAGAGGCCCCTCCTTTGGTACATTCAAAATATCTGGTGCTCTGTAACTTGTCTGAAACAGCTTGGTCTCCCACTTGACAAATAGCTTTCAGGATAGGGCTCGTGCTGCTTAGCCTCAGTAAGTTCAAGGAGCCAATACCAATGAGTCACAGCTGGCAAATTCAAAGAAACCTGTTTATGCTCATTAAACATTTACTGGATGAATGAATGTACTAATAGCTATTGATTAAGCAATCATGACCTGGCATAATGAGTAGTACTTGGCAAACAAGACTCAATAGAAGTTGGTGGTGACAGTGAATGCAATGATTACTTTTAAGGGGCTGGGGATTTAGCTCAGTGGTTAGAGTGCTTGCCTAGCAAGCCCAAAGCCCTGAGTTCAATTCCCAGCACCACAAAAAAAAAAATCAAATCAAATCACTATTAACGCCTGTTTCTGTGCCCAACTAATAACAGACTCAGCAATAACCTGGTAACTTAAATCTATCTACTAAAGAAGACCAGGTGTCAAGTTCTTGAGCCTCAGCTGCAGAAAGGTACCACTGTATTTTGGATCTTGAATATCCCCAAAGGCCCATGTGATGAGGGCTTGGGCCCTAGCCCATGGCACTATAAGGAGGGGGTGAAATTTTTAGGAGGTAAAAGTCTCCAGGTAGAGGACTAGGGGACAAGAGGTAGGGCCTAGTGAAAGGAACTCTGTGCATGTGCGTGTGTGTGCGTGTGTGCGTGTGTGTGTGTGTGTGTGGTGGGGGGTGCCATAAAGGAGATATTGGGATTTCCAGCTCCTTCTTATCTGCTTTTCAGCCACAATAAGGTAAATAGGCAGCCTTCCTCCAATATGCACTCTCACCATGATGTTCTGCCTTGTCCCGGGAGGCCTAAAGACAGTGAGGCCAAGGGAAAACCTCTGAAACCATGAGCCAATATAAAACTTTCCTCCTTTTAAGTATCTCAGGTATTTGTCACAGTTATGGAATGCAGACGAACACAGGAACCAAGTTCACATTATCTGGCAAATAGTCACATAAACACAGTATGAGCCAAGCAAGCCCAAAGGAGCCAGGATGGCTCTCTATCTCCCTTGCCATTCCCTAGGCCCACCCCAACCCTGCACTAGCAGCCAATGGCCCAGGGGAAATCACTCACGTAAAATCTCAGCAGCGCTCCATCTGAATTGCAGCACCAGGACCTTCTGCCCAAGTACTCATGGGCTGTGTTGAGCAGCATGAGGGAGGATGGGAGCATGGGTGTCTCTGACATCCCTGGGGAAAGGCCAGACCAACAGACATAGAGTTAGCAGGAACACACTTACCTCCGGGAGGGCTGCAAGGCTCAGTCCATTCTTTTTGGGCTTTTCTTTACCAATGCGGCCACAGTTCCTTTTTTCTGTTTTTAAATAAGTAATGATTTGGCAGGCTTTACTAAAACATGAGTATTAAAAAGCAATTCAAATCATACAGGCCACTGTATAAGGAATACCTCATCCACCAAAATACTAGCCTCCAAAGAACCAATTCTGATATTGGGGAAATGTCACTCAAAGCATCTTTCTGTGTATATGTGAGGCATTTTGAAAGATAGGTACAAGTAATTTATAACATGGAACCCACACTATACATAACCATTTCCTGAAAATTCTTACACTTAGGTGTACTTGAATACTACAGAAGGAAAAGGAAAGCAGAAGGGAAAAAAGAACTACTAAATTTCAGTTAAGCATGTGTTCATCACTAAATTATTATTAATTCCTTAAAAATTCTCAGTATTTTTTAAATTCTGGGTTATAATCTGTTAGTGACTTATAACTAGCATTTTTAGTTCATTAGAAAAGAATATGGGTTTCGATCCCCGGCAACACAAGGAAAAAAAAAAAAAAAAAAAAAGAAAAGAATATAGGGCAGGGGATTTAGCTCAGTGGTAGAGCTAAGTGGTAGAGTACTTGCCTAGCAAGCACAAGGTCCTGAGTTTGATCCCCAGTACCCTCCCCCCCAAAAAACCCAAAAAAATCAGAAAATACCAAAAAGTACCATACCAGGTAGAAATAAATTTCTTTCATGAAATTTACTTTGTACTTTTCACTATTGTTCAGACTGTCAAAAAAGTATAAGGACTGTACTTTTTTCATAAAAGTCAGATAGGGGTTGGGAAGTTAGCTCAAGTGGTAGAGTGAGTGCTTGCCTAACAAGCGCAAGGCCCTGAGTTCAATCCCCACCTCCCCCAAAAAAGGTCAGAGAATAATTAAGAAGTTCAAAACGTTCCAGTTCTTTATGGATCTTTCGGTTTCTATTCTTAAACACATCAAATGAATATTATACAAAATTGGTATGTTAAAGACTACAAAATATGTGTGTAATGATAATAAATGTTATTACTTTAAAAAAAACAAAATCAGTAACTAACACTTAGTCAAGTGTTACAATCAGGTTTGTAACACTTCCTTTCTCCTTACTTCTCAGTTTTGTTGCATACATTATTTGTAGAGATTCCATATTCATAACATTTCTATTCTTTTCTGCCACCATAATTAGCCCAACCGCTTTCTCTCAACTCCAATTTTAAATGGACTACGTACTCATCACAACTCTCTTCCCATGGCTTTGCCATTCTCATGTGGGTTTACTGACTTTTTTGTGGGTGGGGAGTGCTGGGGATCGAACTTGGGGCCTTGCACTTGCTAAGCAAGTGCTCTACCACTTGGGCTAAATCCCCAAACCCTGGTTTACTGACTTTATCTCCCAAAAGTACTTTAAAGAACTGCTCATGGAAGCTAGGGTTCCTGTTTGTAAATATCTATTACCACCATAATTGCAAACAATTCTACTAAACATCTGAGGCCACTTTCTTTCTTTGAAAACTAGGTAGACTTATGGACATCACCCCAACTACACTGAATGCTGGAAGGGAGAAATCTAAAATAAGTCTCATTTTTTGCATGAGAAACTCACTTATTTAAAAATTCGGGGCTGGGGATTTAGCTCAGTGATTAGAGTGCTTGCTTTGCAAGCACAAGTGCCTGAGTTCGATCCCCGGCACCACAAAAAAAAAAAACAAAATAAAAATTCAAGTTAATAAATTGAATGAAATGAAAAAGAAGGTTGTATAACTGAGGGAAAACCATGTAAACCATATCTCACTATTAGAAACCTAAATAATCTTTATCCCTTTTTTGTGTGTGTGTGTGCTAGGGATCGAACTCAGGGCCTTGCACTTGCTAGGCAAGCACTCTAACCACTGAGCTAAATCTCCAAACCTTAACTAGCCTGTTTGATACAGACTGCGGCATATTAATTTCTCTTGGTATCTACTATATATCTTGAATCTGCAGATTTGCTTTTTACTGCATTCACAGATACTGTCCTGTATCTGACATGGAGATGATTACTCCTGTTTCACTGCTGGAGTCCTTCCACCATGGGCTCCGTTTGTCCTTACACAACACCATCTCTATCCTCCAGCTCTATCTTCTTCCTTCCAATGCTTTGAAGTTTTAATCGTATCCACTCATTTCTGTTTCAGTCATATTTATTCTGCTCCTTATTGTTTGGGTTTATAAGTTTATAATAGTGAGACATGGTTAACACAGTTTTCCCTCAGTTATACAACCTTCTTTTTCATTTCATTTAATTTATTAACTTGAATTTTTAAATATGTGAGTTTCTCATGCAAATCATTTATAGGAACTCTGCCTGTCTTCCTTAGTGTGTGTTTTCTTCCAGGCTGAATTCATCTGTTTTGTTTTGTATTGGATTTTTGCATGATATAATCAATCTTGCCTCCCCCGCTCCACCCCATACAGGGGAAAGAATGTAGGTTTTGTTCTCTCTTCTGATGATCCCACACACACACATACATACACACTTAGGGTAGGACTTGCTACTTCCAGTTGTCAGCTCCTCAGTTGTCAGCCTATGGAAGCCCATGTCCAGTGACTGAGTGAGATGGGAGTATAAAGGCCTGGCCATCTCGGTCCAACATGGGAGAACAGCGGTGATGGAAAACTGACCACTCCCAGCTCCCTGCCAGTTGGACAAGGCTTTGGCAGCCCTGTATCACAGCTCAACTTCTCCTTCTGCCCAATCCTCCTACCTCTTAAACTTCTTTTTGTAAGTAACAATCCCTAACAAATCCTGTCTCCATATCTGCTTCCAGAGAGCTCAATATGTGACAATGCCCTCAGCAAGGCTCTCACCACCGAGGCAGACATGTATTTTATCCCCGAATTCCTTCCTCGACTCAGTCTGGTTGTGTAAGAACTCAGAAGACCTTCTTCCTTCTGCTAAGAACCAGGGCAACTGGAGCACCTTCTCCATGGTTCTGCTCTCTACAAATGGGAGAATATTAATAATATTTCTGAGGATTTGATCAATGTACACTATTGTCCTCTCTCGGTTTGCCTAAAGGGAGACGTGAAGGAACAGAGCCACCTCTGCTCCAAGTCCACCAGAATCTTTTCTTTCTCTTTGGTGTACTTTTCAAAGTTGAAGACATTTGACCATTCCTCTTTCCTTATTTCCTGGCAATTTTTAAAACTATATTTTGCTTGTATAACTAATTTTAAGGGAAAAGAGAATCAAGAAAAATAATAATATACTTGTAAATCTTCTATGTTTTTCATTGTGAAAATCTTTTTGGAAAGCAATGAGGAACTGTATGTCAAGAATTCTAAAAATGGGGGCTGGGGATTTAGCTCAGTGATTAGAGTGCTTGCCTTGCAAGCACAAGGGCCTGAGTTCGATCCCCGGCACCACAAAAAAATAAAAATTAAAAAAAAAAAAAATAAAGCTGCAATCCAAAGAATTCTAAAAATGTTCATTCTCAAAAATTCATGCTCAAAAATCAATTGAGGGGTTGGGGATTTAGTCCAAGTGGTAGAGCGCTTGTTTGGCAAGTGCAAGACCCTAAGTTTGAACCCCAGCACCCAAATAAATAAATAAATACACAAATAGAGCAGAAAAAAAAAGATATCCGTGAGGTGTTATCATTATCATAGCATGATCTGTAAGAAAGCAATACTGAAGTCCTCCTAGGACTCAACAGGTAGTCAGCTCAGTATAGGACGCACTTTACTTCAGCATAAAAAGACCAGGGAGCAAAACAGGAACTGCTACATAAAATAAAGTTTAAAAGCTTTTTGCAATCTGGCCCCTCCCACGTACTACCCCCAGATCTCTTGCTCTAGGCAGAGGCTTTCTGAGTCCCTGCCCACCAGGCTCCATCTCCCCTGCAAACTCTGCTCCTGCTCTTCCCTCAGTCCTCAGCCCAACCACCATCCCAGTGGGGCGGCCTCAGGTGCCTCCTCTCAGTCAGTCTCACTGGCCTGGCACTGTCAGAAATCTCATCTCTGTCCTCTCACCATTGACCTTGCAAGGCCAGAGGAGCCTTATTCCGAAACTTGATGTGTAGTGAGCAGCCAAGAAGTATCTGAGTCAATAAAATTATAAATACAGTGAATGGAAGGAGACAAATCACAGGCTTCTCTTTCTTGGAATAAGGAAACTTTCTTTCCACTTTTCTTGTTTCACAAACTACATAATGAAGAAAAAAATCCCCAATAAACTTACTTTTAAGTAAGCTGAATAAATGCTAAGTACGTTTACTATTATAATTATACAACAGTTGATAAGTTTATCGGCAATATTTGTTTTAAGTGTTTGTTGTTGTGATATAGTTTCTTCAACTCAGCATATTTTCTACCATTGTGCTGACCACAGCTCAAGTACCACCTCCATTAATGGTCCTGGGCTCACCCTCCCTAGCTTCTCGATTCCTAATGTCCACTCATCATTTAGCACCCACCACATGCCAGGCACTGATCTGCCATGGTGCTTCATGACTTTGTTATTTTATTTTGTCCACTGAGAAAGATTCCTTTATACCCAGTACGGACATGGAAAAAAGACAGTGAGATTATGTGAACTGAGAAATGAGAGTCAGGATGTGGAATCTGTGCTTGCTCCACACTGCCCCAGGCTTCCCATGTCTCAGGCTGCAGTGGGGATTGGAGGAGTCAGCATACAAGGCACTTCAAAGCATTCCTTGAAGCCCTTACCTAGCCATCATTCCCTCCAGGCTACTACTCGCACCAGACATGCACGTCACATGCCCATGCCTCCTGTGCCCACTGCATAGTGAGCTTACTGAGGGAAGAAACACGAAAGTCTCTGCTTCTGTCAAGTGTCATTCAAAATCCTGTCAAAATGAGCCGTAGGCCTGCTAACAGTACCTGAGTAGGGTCTCAGGCCTTGGGGCAGAGGCCAGGGGCAAGAAGAACATGTGGGTCAGGGCCCATCCTAACCAAACCTGCTACCAATGCACCTTCCTCCACCGGGTTCTGGAGCTGCTGCTGGTGGCACAAGGATCGGAAGGTGTCCTCCTCCTGCCAGATGATCCTGTGCAGGATGATCCAGGGCAGCACTGAGGAGACATGGGGCTCCTTAGGTTCCTCCTGTACAGCCATGCTGCAGTCAATGACCTGGAAAGGGGCATAGGCATGTTACAGTGAGGCAAGCTCTGCCCCTTGCGCTCCTGAAATGAGCCACTATGGCAGTGTCCTCTAGGAGAGCTGGTGCATGCTGCTTGCCCACCCCCATTGCTGTAACGTGGGAACACTGACCTAGCAGCATCCCAGCTCATTATCAGACAGAGACCCACACTGCTTAATGACAAGTCACCCATCTTCCCTCATCCCACACAGTTACTAACTGTGTAATGCAAAGCAGCCCAGGAGAAGAGAGCAATTGGGCAAGCTACAAGTGAGTGAAGGGTCTGTCAGCTGCTACAACGAGAACAAACACAGGAGGAACAGAGAGTCACAGAGGAGGGGTGGGGCAGACAAAAGTAGGCCTTTCAGAAGAGGTTTCCAGGGGCTGGGGATTTAGCTCAGTGATTAGAGTGCTTGCCTTGCAAGCACAAGGGCCTGAGTTCGATCCCCGGCACCACAAAAAAAAAAAAAAAAGAAGAGGTTTCCAGGTGAGTGAACCAGTTTCCAGATTATTCTTTGCCCAACACCCATACAGGACAACCAGACAGGACAAGGTGTGAGGAAAGAGGACAAGCCTGTAGGGAGGGGTCCCAGACAGTGGCCCAGAAGGGCTGCAGCCAAGGAAGTAGAAACACAAGGGAGAGGCAGGCACCTTGGGCACATGCCACCAGAGAGAACATGAATGTTTAAACAAAGAAGGAACATATTAATCTTCCAGTTTTGGAAAAGTGCCTCTGTGGCAGGGTAGTGGCTGGAAAGGAAGGAACATAGGTGTGTAGGCTCATAATACATGCAAGAAGATAGCAGTAGCCTGGACTATGGTAGAACAAGGAAGATATAAGGAAGAAACAAAAGGTAGAGATGCAAAGAAAGTGGGTTTGGCAGGACCTGCTGCTGGCCTGAGTGCAAGTTGGACAGAAAACTGAGGGTGGCTCAGGGGATAGTTCTCTGCCTCAAAGCCCCACTGGACAATACAGGGTGCTGTGATTACCCCTCAGCTAGAAGTATCAGGGTGGCATGGATGATGAAGAGGCCTGGCAGGGAGTTAGCAGGCCTGGCTGAGACCCCCAGTCTGCCTGAGCCTCCCCTCTGAGCCTATTTCCTCTGCTCTGGGAGGAGTGGTCTGGGATAATTCTGTCATATCATGTGTGACGCTATCTTTAATAACCCCCAGATCCAACCAGCTCCAGGAAGGATCGGAGCCTGTGCATATCCACTTCCTCAGGTCCCAAAAGTTCCAGCCAGAGAAGCCAATGTGTCCCCTTTGGGGTGCCTAACTCACAGTGAAAGCCGGGGAACTACTAAAGAAGGAAATATCACAGCCACACACCAGCTGGGCCAGTGCAGGGTGAGGAGCCAGGGGTTACCTGGATGAGGTTGTTGGTGAGCCGGACGAGGCCAGTGGTAGAGGATGATTCTTTCAGAATGCTGCCACTGCTGTCTGCAGAGAGTGCCTGCTCGATACCCAGCAGCAGCTGGGTCACTGTGGCCACCCACTCCTCCTTGGCTGCAGCCTCGCTTGAGTTCACCATCTGTTGGACAGCCTCATTCAGAGATACCTCGGAGCATTCGAAACACTGCTGGTGGTCCTTCAACCGGAGCAAGGAGTCCTGAGCACAAGAAGCAGCAAGCTCAAAGGTTCACTATGAGTTCAGCACACATGAGTCTCAGACCTGAGATGGGGACAGCTGGGTAAAGAGACAGGGAGCAGGAGAAAAACAAAGGCTTCCCCAGTACAGCATAGACCTCGTACAGTCTTACGGCATCCCGGATGGCAGATGGTATCCCATGTGCAAAGGCAGGATGGCATGTCACCTGCCAGAGGCTTGTAGAAAGGCACTTCACCTCTGTAACTCATCTGCCAAATTTATAAACTGGGATCCTGGGAAAGAGGCCATAGAGCTGACAAGTGGCTAAGGTGCGAATGAGGCACTCTAACACCTGTCAGCTCTCCCCCAAGGTACCACATCCCTAGTGCCAGTGCTGTGGAAAAGGCTCAGCAGGGCAGGGGCAGGCTGCCAGGGAGAAATCGTCTCAGCAGAGGAAGGTCTAAAGCAAGGCCACAGCAAGGGCAAGTGGCCAGTCAGCCCTGAAGCCATCATCTAGAGCCATCTCTTCCTCCATGCCAAGGTGTGGCCAAAGCACTGAGCCCCTCTCAGCCTTGGCCGTGACATCACCCCCTCAGAGGTAACATGAATATCCAATGAGTTGACATGCACATCACACTCAGCACAGTACCAGGCACATGGAAGAGCTCCCAGAATACCACACCGAGTGGTTATTTCTATTTTAGAATCTCCTCTTTGGAAGCCATCACTTTTTGCACTTGGGGGGGAGGGTACAGTGTATATGACTAGAATATAAGAATACATTCCAACACCTGGGATCTCAGGCTCTTTTATAACCAGCTGGTGCATGGGGAAACACAGGCTGTCTATGAATTCACAGATCTGGTGGGCTGCTTGTTGGACCAGCAGGAAGCACCTGCTGCCTGGTGCCCCATTGGGTTCTGACCTCCCTACACCCCAGGCCCAGCAGTAAGTCTTGCCTGCCTTGACATGTGCAGCTGCCATTCTCTGGGTGACACCAACAGGTGTAGAGGCAGAAATAACCTGCCATTAGAATGTGCTGCAATGTCTGAAAACAGATCAAAACCGCCTCTAATTTATCAACCCTAATGACCAGGAAAATGGAGCCTGTTTCTTTAGAAGAAGCTAGCCCCCTCGAGCAGGAGGCCACTAAGGTAGGAGCTGCCTACAGAGTGTAGCTGTGGGATCCAAACCTGAGCTGATCCCTCCTGGTCAAAACACTGAATACATAAAGGCAGATAAAGACTACCCATCTTAAACTGCAACAGCATTGCTGAGAAAATCAGAGACAAGACAAGGATCTGCCAGCAGTGCTCTAATATGACACAATCCCCAGGGCTCTAGGCCAAAAAGAACGAAAAACCAGAACAGCTGCCAACAAATGTGGAGACCAAATTACCACTGACTGTGGGCAGCACAATCATCTAACCAAACAAAAGAAAACAATCATAAATAATGGGAATTCAATGAAGCAGCTGGATTCAAAATAAACAGACAAAAAGCATTAGGGTTCCTATAAACCAGCACTGTACAGTCAGAAAATACAATGACCAAGAAAAATACCCTTCTCAAAATAGCAACCAAAAAATAGTAAGACCTAAGAATCAACTCAACAAGAAGAAAACTATGCAATTATACCGAGGAACATACAAGATGAATTGTACAAATTGGGAGACAGCTTTTACACACCTGGAGGGGGGGATTCCAAATTTGACCCCCTCTCACTCCAGAGACACAAGAAGAAGCAAAACAAATACAAAATATAAACACCACTAGAAGAAAACAAGGGCAAATGCACTTTTTGGTGGTGGTGAGGGAGGTGCTGGGGATTGAAATCAGGGCATTACACTTGCTAAGCAAGTGCTCTACCACTAAGCTAAATCCTCAACCCCAAATGTACTTTCTATCTCTACTTTTGTGCCTCTTATCTGCCTCCCCTATAGAATATGGGTTTCACCAGAGTGGCCCTCCTCTCCTCGAGTGCCAATCACCCTGAGCTGAAGACATGTATGTGAAATAAGTACACGAGTATTTTTCCAGGCTGTCTGAGCAAAATAAACAAAACAGCAATGAACAAAACCATAAACATGTGAAAACATCAAAAGATTTCCCAACATAAAACTTTAGGGCTCAGGATGCAGATCAGTGGTAGAGTGAGTGCTTAGTGTGCACAAGACTCTGAGTTCAATCCCCAGTACTGGAAAAAAAGTAACTTTTGCTTTTGTTTCTAAAAACAGATTAAAAAATAAATAAAAGCCACAATTTAAGTGCAAACACCATACTGGCAAAAAATATTTGCAAGGTCTAATGAGAAAAAGAGTAATACCTTTAACATACCAAAAACATTCCAACAGATAAGAAAATACTCAAACAGAAATACTGAACAGTAACACAGAATCACTTATTCATAAAAACTGGGAGCTTCCACAACATGTGGCTCAAGCCTCAGGTACAGCCCTTACTGCTGTTCAGTGCCCATCCGAACAGCAGCTCCTTCCCCATCAGTGGAGCTCCCTGGCATATCCAGTAACAGATGACAGCTACAGGGTAAGACAATGTCTGAGCGTTGGGGCCACCCTACAGAGGCAGCAAGGACAGGCCTCTCCCCTTCTCCCTAGCCACACACATGCCCCCACCCAGCTACTCTTCTCGGTCCTTCCCATTCACTGCCATGCTGGGCCAGTCCACAGTCTGACATGATAACTGAGGTCAGATACAACTCATCCCTGCATCTCCTGCCTGACTCCTTCAACCAGAGCTGGTGCTTGCCTGCTTGCCTGGTGTTCTTTCTCTTCAAGCATGGTGCCTTATGTGGGTCTTTATTTGTGTGTGTGAATGTATTTTATTGGGGACTGAGCCCAGGGCCTTCATACTGAGCTACAACCCCATTTCATTTTTTTGGAGTGGGTGGGGGATTATTTTTTCTTTTTGAGACAGGGTCTCACAATTTAAGTTGCTAAATTGCCCAGTTGAATTCGCAATCATCCTGCCCAGCCTTGCAGAGTGCTAGGATTACAGGTGTGTACCACTGTACCCTTTTATTTTATCTTGATTCTCCACACTGCACATATATTTCATCCACTTTACATCTATACACTAGTTGTTTAAAAGCAGTAAAAACAAAGATGGATGAATAAATAAGTAGATGAATGGATGACATCTTAATGTTCTTCCCTCCCTGCCATGCAGAAGTGTGGAGTTAAGTATGGGGCTCATCTTGAGCCACACAAAACCCTAGTGTTAGATCCCAGGATCCAACACTCCCCTGGTCTTGACCAGATCATCTGTCTAGCATCTTTCTAGGGGCTGGGTTGGTGGTTTGGGCTCCCTCTCTTCTAAGAATGTGTTCACAAGGGCTACCTCACAGCCTCTACAGAACAAACACATACGTAAGTTAGGAAGGTACAAGCAGGTATAAGGGACACAGACAAAGGAGCACACACCTGCAGCAGAAGCAGCTGGGCTGGCCTCTCAGGAATGGAAGTCATAAACTCCAGGTGTTTGGCCCGGTCAAACCCACCGGTGCACAAAGTGGGGCGGAGCAGATGTACAACAGCTTTGTAGTCACCTGCCTCGTAGAGCCGCTGAAGCTCCTCCAAGGATTGGCAGCGTTCCAGTGACTTCAGGTTCTTATCAATCTGTAAAGGGTCCAGAAATATTGCCTGAAGGCAAAGCCATCACATCCTCCTGAACCTCGCCAATGTTCGCATTTATCCCATATCAATGAGGAAGACAAAATTAGACTCCTCCACCCACTAGCCCCAAATACTAAGACTCCCCCTTAATATATCGGTGTTCACCAAAATGTATATGCTTTTTAAAGTATTTATATTAAGGTCAAAGCATTTAATCCTTTAAAAAACAAACACTCAAATCAAAAAATCATTGCAGAAACAAAGGGGTTCCAGAATACTTTCTGCCGAAATAGAGGGACAGCCTCACAGTCATAATTCAGCAAACCAGACTTACGGACCCACAGAGTGTCAGGCTACCAGAGACCAAGAGGGACTGAGGTCAGAGGTTGGCACACATCAGTGGCCCATAGAACCTTTCTTCCCACAACACCTGACACAGTCCAGCACACCGACAGCAGGACACTGCACTTGGACTTGCCCTGAAACAAACCTGAAAGAGACTGAAGGCTACGGTCAGCCAATGTAGACACATCACAGATGTGCATCTGTGGCAGGACTGAGGCTGCACAATGACAGAAGTGACACCAGGGTGAAGTCTCATCTATGCACTGTACACTGCTGTTCCAGTACCGAGGCCAGGTCAGCACTGGTCTGCATCAGCTAACATTTCCCTCCAGTTCTCCTAGGGCTTCTACTAAAACCAAAAGAGCTGAGCAAGAGCTTTGCTATTGAAGTTTCCATGCCTGCCACTTGGACAAGATTTCCACCAGGGGAGAACACCATCAGGGAAGTCTGCAACGCCTACTGTACCAGGGCTCCCTCTCCTAAGCCTCTCCTGCCTTCCCTCTCCCATTCAGCACATGGGCAGCTCTCCCACTCCTCAGTGGCAGGTCAGGCTTGGTCTAACTGAGCCAATTCAGAATAAATCTTTGACCAAGAAAAAACACCATTAAAAACTCCCACTCACCACTCACCAGATGGGTGTGGTGGCACATGCCGATAATCTCAGCATTCAGGAGGCTAAAGCAGAAGGATCACTGTAAAATCAAGGCCAGACTGGGCTACAAGGCCAGACTGAACTATATAGTGAGACTCTAATTCAAAACAAAACAAAACAAAGCAAAACAACTTCCCACTCACCTCTTCCAGGGAAACGATAGAGTCATTGTGGAGGTTGGGCAGTCGGATGATAACAGCCCTTTGCTCGGCCCCTGTCTCTGCCTGGACTGCAGCAGAGCTCTGGAGCATTTCTGTGCAGATGTCATAGTTCTCCAGGGCTTGCTCCATGTCTCCCTAGTCAGAGGAAAAACAAAGTCAACATTATATGCCATAAAGATGAACTAAGATTAATAACATCAACAAGAATGACAAGGGGGAACGGGGGATTAGAGGAGGAGGGAAGGAAAAAGGATGGAAAGGGATCAAAAAACCAAAACAAGCTGTACTATGTACATGTACCTACTCCACAAGATGACTGCAAAATGCACATACTGCAAACACGTACTGATACATTAAAAAAAGAATTAAAAGAGACAAGAAAGAAAGAAAGAAGAGGGAGGGAGTGAGGGAGAGAGAAAGAAGGGGAAGAAGAGGAGGTGGGAAAGGTGAAGAACCAAGTCAAGAAACAGGCGCAAAAGGCCAGGTACTAACCGTTCTGTGCCGAGGTCCTTACATTCCTGATCTCACTAAATTGTGAGTGCCCAGAGTACAGGGTTTCACTTCAATTATTTCCATACGCACCCCCCAAAAGAGCCTGGCATGTAAGTGGAGCTCAACAAATACTTGTTGAATAATTGAATGAGTGGATGAATGAATGATCCACACCAAACCTCTGTGAGAGGAACCACTATCAACCTTATGTTAAGGTGAGGACCCTAAAGACTCTTGAACAAGGCCAGGTATCTGGCAGAGCCAGGATTAGAACCTAAGCCTATCCTAATTCTAGAACTGCTATTCCTTACACTGAACAGTGTTACTTTCCTTAGACAGAACTGCTGCTGCTGAGACTCTGGCTATCTTTGGTTCATACTATCACAGAGCACCAGGTACTACCCAGTGCTAGGTGTGGGCTAACAGCCAACATACCCTGACCTTTCCAGAAGTTTTTCTAGAACTCTCACAAAATATGTGATAATTCCCCCTAGAAAGGCCTGCTTCTGTTCATTTACTTGCTTGGGCTCTCTCAGGAAATATAAAGACATAAGTGAGGTAAACTTGAATGGGAGTCTAGAAGGGTATCCAGAGCTCTGTGGCTGAGGGTGACATACTTTACAGACTAGGAGCCAGGTTTAGATTTCTGATATACTGACAATTCAATACCATGAACCACTTCTTCATGCCAAGCCCAGGGCCTAGGTAGATTCTATGCTTGCACACATGCACTCACACACACGTCCTCAGTATGACCAATTTTCTGTACTCCCATCAGGTACCAGGGCATGCTACCCAAGCTGCTGACAATGAAACTGACCTGCAGTGCCAAGAAACGAGCCTTCAGCCAGTAAACACGGACCACAAATTCCAGCCAGCCATCCTCAAACAGGTCACGCTGGGATGAGGCAAATGACAGCTGCAGGAGGTCACCCAGGCAGTGGGTTCCTGGAAAGTCAGGACCAAACCTGCCATTCACCACACCAGCGGGGCAGTTCCGAGGAGACACTGAAAACCATCAGGCCAACAAGTCACCTCCACGTGCAGCATCCAATGCCCTCTCTTCCCCAGATGTTACTCTCAGCCCTCACCACATGTGCCCTCCATCTCTATGGACACCCTGAGCCCCTTGGAGACTTATGGCCCCCTAAACAGCAGGCGATAGAGATCAGACCAATCAGGCAGAGATACAGAGAACCAGGGGCTGACAGGAGGGCTACCAATTTTACAGACTGAACTTTGAGCACCTCTGCATTTTGCCATGGTGTAGTTGAAAAGTCAGAATGATCTAAATCATCTGGAAAAATTACTGGGGACACATAAAGCATTGAGCAGGCACTCTAAAACTGAGATCCAGCTTCCTTTAATCCTGAGTAACAGCAAAAGCAGGCAAGTGGCTCCCTCTGGGGGATCAGCTACTATTAACCACTTCTTGAGTGTCCAGGAGATTTCTCTGGGACCCTGCAACTTGTCTGGGACCCTAACAAACCAACTCAGGAAATACGCCTGCTGCATATATTAAATCCAAAGTCCATGACTCAGCTTCCCTGTTGAGTCCACCACAGAACACAAAGACCACCTACCCGCAGAGCTTCTGCCTTTGGTTAGTAGCCACTGGTCCAGCTGCAGTTCCATGCACGAGAGAGACATCAGCATCATGTCCTGTAGGACAGGCACAGGAAAGTCAGGAACAAAGTCACAAAGGTTTGCCAAAGCACTGGGGGATGAAGGCCACACTAAAATTTACTTTTTAATAAAACAATTCTTCCTTCTATCTAATTTTTCACTTCCTAAGTGATAATCAGTAGATACTTGCCAGGACATAAAAAGAGGCACATGGATCTACACTGGGGTAAGACTTGGGAAGGGCAAGAGACCTGTCTTCAGAGTCCCAAGAAACCATCCTATGGAAGAGACAGCCCTGTCACCTGCCATGTGCCAGGCCAGATGTCACATCCACACTACAGTGCTGGGAGCACAGGGGTACATCATACACAGGGCCCTCAAGGAAGCTGAGGCTCAGTGATAAGAAGGCAACTACTAGCAGGCAAAACTGGGAAATGATCACTTGGTTTGCCTGGCAGCCAAAGCCTTGGCTCCTGCTACTCTTCTTTGTGCCCAAAAGGAGCAAGACTGAGTGAAAAAACCTATAAGGAGGCAGTCCCCAAGGGGCCCTGCGAACCCTAATCCACATATCCCTACAGGCCTCTCACCTGTAATCTGACATGCAGCCATAAAGAGCACCTGGGGGCTGGGGATTTAGCTCAGTGGTTACAGTGCTTGCCTTGCAAGCACAAGGTCCTGAGTTCGATCCCCGGCACCACTGAAAAAAAAAAAAATAAGCACCTGGGTAGGCCCTGGTAGCTCCCCATGCTCCTACCTCAACACCTGGCATTCCACCTCCAACAGGAGAACGGCCCTGAGCATTCTGTGTTTCTGTGCACTCTGGGAGCCACCTCATGAAGAAGCCTGGGGTACAGAGTGCTGAAAGCGCTACTACTTCTCCTCTAAGTACTCTAATTAACTTCTGTACTTTTTTTTTTTTTTGAGACAGGGTCTCACTATGTAGTTCAGGCTGTCCTTGAACTCACTATGTAGCTCAGGTTGGCCTTGAACTTGAGGCAATCCTCCTGCCTCAGCCTCCCAAGTGCTGGGTTTACAGGCATGCGTCACCACACTCAGCCCTCTGTACTTCTGTATTCCCACTTGTTAAAAAAATGAGTAACAGCCTGGCACCTCAAATACAGCTAAATGCTCCCCTTCCCCCAAGCCTCTCCCAGCAAGCTCTCACCCATCTCAGTGAACAACACTAGAAGCCCACCCCATGACTTGCATCCCTCACAGCTACATCCAGTTTACCACCATTCCACCAGCACGGCTAGCATCAAACACCACTATCGTTCACCTCACATCAGCTTTTTGTGGGTCCCCTGCACCCACTATCACCCTCCAGTATATTCTCCACTCAGCCACAAAGGGTTTTTCTGGACATAAACCAAGTCCTCTGGCTTCCTGCTTCAAACCTCCCAGTGGTCTACATTTCAAACCCTCAAGCAGATGCAGGAAGGGGGCTGAACACATCATCCCTGTTGCTATCCCAACCCCACACTGATGCTGGCCCACAAGAGGCTCCCAACCTTGATGTGCTTGTTGCTGCAGTCCCTCAGCAATGGGTTGGGAAGGCTGGTGCTGTGCCTCCTCCAGCTATGGTAGACGCTGAGCACAACCTCTGCCAGGCCCGGTGGCCACCTCAGCAGGAACTTGTTGCCCATGCCCTTCAGATAGCGCATCATCAGCTCCAGGATGCCACCATTGGTCAGGTTCTCCAGCAGGAATCTGTGCACGTCCTGCTTCTCTGCCCAGGGAGGGAGAACAACCTGACCTGGATGAATGTGACCTTTAATTCCTGGTCACTTATTCTCTCTAGAAGAGGAGAGCCTGTATTCTCCCTCCACCACTCCATCCACGTGAATACAGTACCACATGGCAGACAAAGGTCATGCTGCCAGGATTCAGTGCCTAGTTCTAGCCCTCACCAGCAGTGAGCAAGCCTCTTGAGATCACCATGTCTAAAGTGGGTATCAAAAGGGCTGACTCTATGTGCTGCCACATGCACTGAATGAGATCATGCACACAAAATACAAAGCACAGTGTCTGATGCACAATGCACACCCAACAATTGTGGTCATATGTTCAATTTGCAAAGATTGAACCCTCTGAATTCAGCCTTAAATACACAGCCTTCGGGTTACACAGCAAATATGAGCCTGTCCATCTCAGCAGACCTCCCAGCTGAATACAGGGCTCAGGCCCAAGGTAAATCCAGGCAGCTTCTTGACCAAAGTTTAAAAAACAAACACAGGCAGGTTATATGATAATGGGAAGAATTAGTCCCAACGGTGACTGACCACACACAACACTGATTCCTACCAGATTCCATGAATGTGGCCGAGTCAAATGACAATCGATGAGACCCCACGCTCGAGAAGCTTTCCAATTTGGCTTCTGACTGAACTTCATAGTTATTAAAGGGATCATCCTCCTCCTCAGGGTCCAGCTTTCTTAACCTGCATGGAATATGCCAGAGTCATAAAAGCCACACCACCCATTCTTGTGTGTGTGTGTGTGTGTGTGTGGTACTGGGGATTGAATCCAGGGGCTTGCACACGTTAGGCAAGCCCCCTACCACTGAGCTATATCCCCAGCCCTTTTTATTCTTTGAGACAGAATCTCATCAAACTGCCCAAGGTGGTCTCAAACTTGTAATCCTCCTGCCTCAGCATCCCAAGTAACTGGGATTACAGGTGTGCACCACCATGCCTGGCCACACCACCTATACTGACACAAGACATCTGAATTCTCCCCAATACAGAAACTAAATCTAAACCAGAATGAACGAAATGAAAATAGGTGGGTGGAAGGATTCAGAGGAGGCCTCTCCCAGCAGATACCATTGTTTTGAACACTTCCCAAGTTGTACCATCCTTGTGGATTTTCCTCAACCTGGCAACATAAACACTCAGGCACTTGTAAATTCTTTCACTTTCTTACACACATTCTCCCTAAAGATTCGGTTAGGCAAGGTATCATATTGTTCTTGCGAGAGCATTTGAAGAAGCAAACACCAAAATGTCACAGGAAATAAAGTAGAAACCACTCCACATAAAGGGGGCTAGGGAACAAGACCTTAGGATAGAACAGCACAGCTAAGGGAAAGATGGGGTCACTCAAACAAAGTATGATCCTGTAGCTCTCCCAAGATGGAACCTTCTCCTGATACCATGCCTCAGGAGGATCCATCAGAAGGCAAGACATCCTCCCTTGGCCCTGTATCAACTGCACACTGAGAACAACCTTTATTCTAAGCATTTAAACTTCAGCACAAAAAGGTAAAAAATTAGGAATCCTGCTGTAAAACAGATTTGTAATTTTCCTAAAGCTTCTGCCTCCTCCTCTAAACTTTGACAGAGTCACCACTGAAATAAACTGTTACAGGACAAGATGATAGCTACAGACTACAGGCTACCATGAAATCAGCAGTTTCTTTTGGCACACACTTCTACCATGATGTGCTTGCCTTGGTCACAGGCCTAAAGATAACAAGGCCAAGAAACCATGGACTGAAACATCTGAAAAAAATAAGCCACGATAATAAATCTTTTTTGTTTTTTTGAGACAGTCTTGCTAAGTTGCCAAGGTAGGCCTTGAATTTGCAATCCTCCTGCCTCAGCCTCCCAAGTAGCTGGGACTACAAGCATGTACCCTCATGCTTGACAAATTTTTCTCTTTTTAAACTGACCTTTTCAAGTATTTTGTCACAGCAATAGAAACAAAAGTGCGTTGCCTCTAGCTCCATGGGCCTCATCTGAGGATCCAAGAAGTACCTGGTCCCCAAAAGATAAACAAGTAACAGCTCTAGCCTTCAGAAGTTCAGAAGCAGGGAGAGGTTAAAAAAACAAACAAACAAACAAAAAACAAGATTCCAATCCAGTAAGATCTGTGCTTTGGATACTTGCACAGGTATTAGGAGAAAACGAAGGAGATGCCCAGAGGTGAGGGTGGTAATGGAATGAGAAATACTTTTGGAGGAATCAGCTGGCAGTCTATAGATTATTTTTGCAAATCAGAAAAAGTGTGCACAGTACCTGGATGGCAAGAACTTCACCAGAAGCTCCTGGAAGTCCACTTTCTCTTCTTTTTTGCACTTGGTGTTTCGAACGCGGGCAGACCTCCGCTTTGCTGTCTCTCCACATTCTTCTGAAATCTTCTTCCGCTTTACCCCTTTCTTGGATTTATCTCCCCCAGAAACATCACCTTAACGAAGAATACAGATTATAATTTTACAAGGTGGCAGGGGTGAAAAAATGCACCATAGGCATATCGGTCTCCTTCTTTTATAACTACCAGCATTGAATGCTTCTTTGACATTCAAGACATTTTTCTTCAATAACAGAATCCTGAATAAAATTAAGTTTAAACCTCGTAATTCTCTCACCCTTCTTGAGTTGCCAGGACCCACCAGGTCTCCGAACACCCTATTCCCCATACTGACTGGCTGCAAGAGCCTCTGGAACTCAGTCACCGTGCCTGGAATGGGTGCAGCCAGCATTACTGACCCTATCCACACAATGATACGGAAAGAGCAAAGTAACTATTACCCCGAAAGCAGAGAAATGTTATGTACGATTTACAAAGTGAGAAACAACCATGCATGTGTTGATTCAGAAATCTGTTCATCTGACACTCTTTTTGGCAGTGACAGAAATCAAGGTGTAAAAGCTTTTGTCAGATTTTTTTATGACTCCAATGATAATAAAAAGCGCTACGACATTATAAAACTGTACTACCACAGCTGGTGGTGACTTTACTGACTTACATTTGCATCACAGTTTTTACTGAAGTAAAAGAACTCAGAATGCACACAGGCAGCAAGAGAGGACCTGCTAGTATCCACGTCACAAGAGCGAGAGACCTTTGTGCCATGACTGAGCAACTCACATAGGGGTGGTATGGGAGGTCAACAAGCAAGGAGCAGCATCCCTGGGTACCCACACCCTCCCTGCAGGGCCTTCAGTGCTGAAGTGCCAGTTCTGCAGGCAGGCTGACAGACTCCTCTACAGAGAGAGCTGCTCCCACTCAGACCATAAGGATGAGCACAATTTATCTCCCTGGAAAAGCCAGGGCATCACAACTTCTTGTCCTATTAGGCTCATTAAATAGGGTCTCTCCAAAAGCCAACTCCAAAAGGGCTGCTCACCCATAGCAGCACCTGTGTCCAGCAGGCCAGGACTATGTAGTGGGAAGCTGGCTGTAGCCACAGGGGCATAGGAAAGCACAGGCTCAACCACAGCTATGGCAGGATTGGCACTGACAGGGCTTGGCTGGATCACACTGACAGGCGTCACCACCATGGAGGATGCTGGCAGCTGGTTGGGGTCCTGGTACTCTGACAGGTCAATCCTCTTGCCAAGGCTGGGCCGTGGGGGCTCGCAGGTGGTGAGGTGGTTGTACATGGCCAGCAAGCTCTCTCCAAGGCATTTCCACCTGCAAAGAAAGAGCCACCACACCTGGTCAGCACTCTGTTAGAGGGGCCACCTGGCCTACCAAGAGGCAGCAGAGCTGCAACCTCCATGGGGCGGGGGAGGTAGACAACATTCTGTCACTGTTGTAACTGACAAAATGTGACATCTGAATGTGGAGCAGGACAAGCTAGAGCAGAAGCAGGGGCCTGGCATCCTCCTGCCTCACCCCAGCAGAACTCCCTAATGTTCTATTTCATTATCATGATGACCCTACAAGAAAAGCATGCTGCTCTCCCCGTTTTTAGGGAACAGCACGTAATGCCTCCAGCTAATAACAGCAGGAGTGCCAGGCTGGCCACAGGTGTATCTGCTCTAGGAGAGGCGCTCCAGACCACTGTGTGACCGTGCCTCTGTGTGTAAAGGGGAGGTATCAGAATGCTGATTCCAAGGCACACTACATTTTTCTCAATTTTTATTTTTTATTAGTACATGTTTGTAGTATATAATGATCACATTCCTCATGGGGAATTGATACTTGTACATACCAAATCTCAGTTCTTTTTTCATTCCCTTCCCCTCCCCCTGCCCTCCTTCTATCTCTTGGTCCTTTTCCCATTTGCAAAAGATTTATTTCCTACTATTGTATCTTTTATTTTGCTCTTTATTCATATAAGAGAAACCATGTGGTATTTAAGCTTGTACCTGATTTATGTCACTTAACATTATGGTCTCAAGGTGCATCCATTTTCCTACAAATGACTCAAGTTTATCCTTCTCTATGGCAGAACAGCACTCCATTATGCATAAATACCGTATTTTCTTTATTCATTCATTTGCTGATGGACATACAGGCTGCTTTCAAGATTTAAAACTATTATGAATTGCGCTGCTATAAACATGGGTATAGCATGTATCACTGTAATATGATGTTTTAAACTCTTTCAAGAAGATATCTAGAAAGAGAATATGTGGGTTGGATGGAATTTCTAGTTTTAGTGTTTTGAAGACCCTCCACACTGATTTCCATAATGGTTGCACTAGTTTACATTCCTGCCAACAATGTAGAAGTGTTCCTTTTTCCCTCCACTGCCTCACTAGTATTTGTTATTGTTTGATTTCTTGATGACAGTCATTCTTTCTGGAGTAAGATGGAATCTCAGTATTGTTTTAATTTGCAGTTCTCTAATGGCCAGAGACACTGAACATTTTTTCATGTATTTGTACCTCTCCCTGAGAACTGCCTGTCCATTTCAGTTGACTGTTTTTTGACTGAGTCCTTTATTCTGGGCGGTCTAATTTTTTTGAGTTCTCTAAATTCTTTATATTCTTTTGAGTCTTCTGTCTGAGAAATAGCTGGCAAAATTTTATTCCCATTCAGTAGGTTCTCTTCTGTTTTTTTGTTTGTTTTGTTTTGTTTCATTTTGTTTTTGAGACACGGTCTTGCTATGCAGTTCAAGCTGGCCTTGAACTTACTATGTAGACCAGGCTGGCCTCAAACTCACAGCAATCCTCCTGCCTCAGATTCCCAAGTGCTGGGATTACAGGGATGCATCACCACACCCAGCCTCGTCATACTATTGGTTGTTTCCCTTGCTGTGCAGATTTTACTTTGATATGATTCTATTTGTTGATTCTTGATGTTATTTCTTATGCCACTAGGGTTCTGTTCAGAAAGTGCTTGCCTATGCCCATGTCTCCAAGAGTTTTACCTATTTTATCTTCCAGCAGCATGTTTCTGTTTTGACATTTAGATCTTTGATCTTCTTTATTTTAGTTTAGTACATGGTGAGATATATAGGTCTAGATTCAAACTTCTACATGTGAACAGCCAGTTTTCCCAGCACCATTTATGAAAGAGGGTATCTTTCCTCCAGTGTATGTTTTTGGCCCCTTTGTTAAATATCAGATACCTAAATGCCAAGGCACACTAAATTTATTTATTTATTTTTTAATAGTAGCAAAGTTTATTTGAAAAAGTAAAAGTGAAGAGTGAAGGAGAAATGTTCTGCAGAGCAAGACTGGGCCAAGTAAAAGAGGAAAAAGAAAAATAAAATATACCCTGGAGGACACAAGGTGGGCTATCATGAGGAAAGCCATCACAGCAAGCTCTTCATGGCATCTGTGTCCTTTTATGTCATCCAAATTTCAAGGAAACCCAAAAGAACGTCTACGTACAGGTCCTGAGAGGTGGAAGGCATGCTAAATTTAAAAATTCAAGATTCATGCCAGGCGTGGTGGTGCACATCTGTAATCCCAGCACTTGGGAGGCTAAGGCAGGAGAACTGCTGTGAGTTCAAGGCCAGCTTAGGCTATACAGTGAGTTTAAGGCCAGTCTGAAGTACACATTGAGACCCTGTCTCAAAAAAACAAAAAAAACAAAAAACAAAAAAAAAGAAAAAAGAAAAGGGGCTGGGGATTTAGCTCAGTGTTAGCTCAGGCCCTGAATTCAATCCCCAGCACCAAAAAAAGAAAAATCAAAAAGATTCAATGTCAGGAATTTTAAAGCAGAAATTGAATGCTAGAGCTAACTTACCCCAATTCCAATGCACTACCACCACATTACAAGGCACCCCATGTACTCTTAAGAGAAAGCACAGATTTGACAGCCAGAGATGTCCACACCTAGGACCAACACTAGGCTTCCTAGAAACCTGGCAAGTCCTTGGCACACCTTAGTTTTCTTTTCCCTTTTGGATAGGACAGCCTATAAAGGCACCTTATAGGAATGTGACAGGTGGCTGGGATCAACAATGGCAAGAGCCAAGAACGATGCATATTATGCAAGCTTCAGAAAGATTTGAGGGGCTTCTTAGTGGCCCTTCAACAATAGTGCATGTCTCCAGCCTTCTGGTCATGGTATACCCAGCCTCCTCCCATCCACCAGCCCACGGTCAGGCCTGGGGTTTCTTCCTCCTGTGCAGGGCATTGTCCCACGTCAGGGCCCACCAGCCAACCCAGCATTCCCAGAGTAATGGGGCAACCTACGTGAAGAAGGGAATGGGCTGCACCAGTTTCAGGTCCGGCTCCTTCTCCCGTACCAGCAGTGCTTGCCTCTTCTTCCGCAGCCCCAGGGCTTCATCTACAATGGCTTGCGTCTCAGCTGCACTCACTGACACATCATGAATCGACATGTCACTGAAAATGTGTAAGACAGAAACTATAATGTCGTAAACTAGAGCCACAGCCAAAATTACAGACAGGGATGTACTTAAATTAATACCCTTTAATCTGTATTGATTCTTCCTGCATAAAAATAACCACTTGAGTCTGGGCTCAAATGGATGGTAATTAGCATTCTTAATATCCACATACACTGGAAATGACTAACACCCATTGTTCCTTCCACTGCTCACAACTGGGCAGAGAAAGGGTTTTCATATGCATTAACAGTGTCACTAAAAGCCACAGAAAATAAAATTGTGCTCTCATTTATAGAAAGTTTTAGAATTTATCCCACACTACCCACCCCAACAAAAAGTCATTAGATACACCAAGCTCAACAAAATCAATGGTGTCCCTCCAAAATACAAAGGGCAAGGGCTTTGGGGCCTCAGATCCCTCAGCTCCACAGTCATACTCTGCCTGAGGTGACATAATACCACCTGTCGTCCCACTCAGACTGTCCTGATGCCTCCCAGCAAGGCTACCCCACATGGTCACTCCCTGAGGGACTAACACGTCTAATGTGTTTGTCATCTCCTCTAAGGTCAGTTCTCTCAGGACAGATGTAAAAACAGACACAAACTCTGGGGGACAGACACTGACATAAACAACACTAACCCCCAACAGGTGAGTTCCAGGAGCCAAGGAACACCAGAGGGCAAGAGGAGTTAGCTTGGCTGAGGGCTGGGGAAGGGCAACTAGAGCCCAGAAAGCTACAGAGGCAACACCTGGGAGGTGGAAAGTGGAGGCGCAGCAATGGCAAGACAGGTGAAAGGGCAGGAAGATGGCAGAACAATTAGTACACAGTGGGCGCCTGGGTGAGGAGACAGGACGGTGCACGTGGGGCCAAGCCAGAAATCCACCAAGGTCAGGGGACAGTTCTAACAAAAGGAGCCTGGGAAGGAAAAGGAAATAAGAACAGAGAACCACGGGACCAGGCTACAAAGCACCTCCTGAGCAATGCAGCTGGGCATGGGATTTGTCCTGGAGGCAAGGTAGGAGCAACCCAAGAAAGAGGAATGTTTGGAACCCTGAGCTTGGACAGTACCAGGAACAAACGTGGCAAGGGGAAAGGAAGCAAGGTGGGCAGCACCTTGTCACATCAGGCAGTCACAAGCATCTAGAGAAGAACTAGCAAATACTAACAGCTGGCAGGGCAGTGGGAAAAGAGCAATGACTGTGCTTAATCTCAGTGTGAAGAGGAATTGCTGAGATCAGGCATACTTGACAGATAAACAAGGCAGGTCGAGGTAAACTCAATAGATGAGGGGTGGGGGCAGCTGATGAAGCCCTGCAGTTCAAAGGCTCCACCTGCTGGTAGGTCAGAACTTGAGAGGAGAATCAGGTGCATTCTGACATTCACCAACCATGTGGGGACAGGAAAAATTTACCATTTGAGGAACATTCGGAGTGAGTCCTTCCGGAGACAAGGCTGCTCCTCAAAGATCTTCTCCTTGAGAACTAGCCCTTTGCTGTACTGGCAATCCTTCTCCAGTGCTTTGCAGATGAAGTACAGACACGCTGGCACGAAAAGAAACAGTTTAGACTTTCTAAGACTGCACTCAGAAGCTCTTGCCTTGCCAGTTAACATTAAAAAATGTTCCCACTCTGGAATCAAAAAAATGCATGACAATATTAATGGGATATCACTTTAACCAATTCAATCAGGAAAGAGTTCTGAGACTGTAATACCCAAAGCAGATAGGACACTGCAAAGTGAATAGATCCAAACACTGCCAGCAGAGAATAAACTTTATAACCTTTTAAAGAGGACCTCAAACCAGCAATCCCACTTATAGAAATTGCAGAAAAAAAAAAAATCTGCAGGCCTCACAACTATTAGCTAGTGCCTAAATGAAAAATATCCTTCAAAACAATCTGGTAACTACTTTGTTCTTCCAAGGAGGCCTGCTTAAGTGAAATTTGGCTGACTGAGTCATCAAGTGGGTAGGTACTGAGCAGAGAAAGGAGGCCACAATACAGCACTGGGCAGACAGAGGGGACAAAACAGGTGAATCCAGATGTACATATAAAACTTGTTTCTTTTATTTTTGTTTATTGTATTTTCCAATTTTCTTCCTCTTTCTCCCTTTTTAAAAAGTGGTCTTAGAATTACTGCCTACAATTTAAGACACACATCATTCATGTTAATGTAATACAGAGTCTTCTCAAGCCATTGATCTGGAAAGCCTAAGCCAATTCTGGCTCAGAAGTGAGCCAGGAGTGAAAAAAGTAACAGATAATCTAAAGCACAGATAAAACTAGGATGGTAGAGACTCAGGAAACAGAACTACAATGTGAGTTATGAAAGCCTTTAACACTTACATGTGGGAACAGCCCCTGGCAAACAGTATCACTGTGGTCTCCAGAAAGTGTGCTGCCAGGTCTCACCAGTGAACACATTGGGAAATGACACACTGCAAGAGCACAGCAGCTCCACTCTGCCTAGGCACTGGGATTACCATCATGCCCTGCTATACTTCTCAATTTGAACATAGGTATACTGCAAGTCACTCTTATCAAAAATAAGCACGGCTGGGGATTTAGCTCAGTGGTTAGAGTGCTTGTCTTGCAAGCACAAGGCCCAGAGTTTGATCCCCAGCACACACACACAAAAAAAAAAAAAGGCAGAAAAAGAAGGAACAGGATTAGGAGCAAAATAAGCAGGAAAGAAGTGGAGATCTGGACATGGAAGACTTCGGAAAGAATAAAGTAATACATTCCTGGTACACTGTTTCAGGAGCTGGAAGCCCTGCTTGTAACATTCAGCAGGGACCACATACCCCAAAGCATGCAGCACGTGGACTGGAACTACACCAGTCTCCTAGCTCTCGGACTTGGACTGGAACTGTACTATTGTTCTCCTAGGTCTCCAACTCACCAGCTCATCCTATAGATCTGTGGACCTGTCAGTCTCCATAATGTATGAGCCAATTCTTTGTAAGAAGTCTCTTTCTATACATGCATATATATCCAATTGCCTCTGTATCTCTGGAGAACCTCTAGCCAGTCCTCCAACCCTGTTCTTCTCACACAGTCTGATGGTTACTAAGCATAATTCCTACCATGAAAGAGGAGTGCAAAGAAGTAAATCAGTTGGCTGGGGAAGGAAGACTGACCTTGACAATGATACTCAACTGTGGAAGGAACTCCGAGAAAAAGACTACCACCTCTGAAATAAAAACCCGATGGAGTCAAATTGCTCTCTACAGAACTTTAACATTCTGTTAGTAGTTAAAATTGGGGCAACCTACGGAACAAGTCTGTATGCCCACCAAAGGATTTGTATAAGCATATTTGTAGCAGCATTATGCCTAAGTGTCCAGATCTGGAAAAATCTCAAATGTCCATGCACAGAATGGTTAAATTGTGTACATGTACATAAGAGACCACAAAGCAATAAAGAAGACCTAGCAACGGATGTGCCCTACATGGGTGCACTCAGCAGCAGAATGACAAGCAGAGAGCACCTGGATGAGAAAGTGCATGCCTTCTGATCCACCTCGAGGCAGTTCAAGGACAGGGAAAACCAATCTCTGATAACAACAGGGAGGGATCAAGGTTGCCACCGGGATTGTAATGAGTAGAAAGGACCCAAGTAGCCTGCATCTGGGATGCAGCAAATGCTTTACATCATGGAGTGTTTTCATGCATACAAATTGATGGGCTTCACTGTATACTTTGTTGTATGTTTTGCCTCAATTAGAAAGTTTGTTTGTTTGTTTGGTTTTTGGTTTTTTGAGACAAGGTCTCGCTATATAGTCCTGGTGGCCTTGAATTCACTCTGTAGCCTACGCTAGCCTTGAACTCCAGGCAATCCTCCTGCCTCAGCCTCCCAAGTACTGGGATTATAGATATGCACCACCAGTCTACCTCAATTAGAAAGATTTTAAAAGTGGTTCTGAAGAAAAAGAACTGGAGGTAGGAAGAGTAAACAACGCCTTGTACTTCTCAACATACTCCATAAAGCGGCTATATATCTTTTAAAAAGAAAAGAAAAAAAGCCTCCCAGCTTCCACAACTGAGAAATGTTTATTGTTTAAGCTACCCCATCTATTATAGTCTGTAACAGTTGCTAGATCTAAGACAAACTGGTACTGAGAAGCGAGATGCTATTTTAACAAATACCTACATATGTGTAAGCAGTTTTAAAGCTAGGCAATGAGTAGAAGAGTTTTGAGGTGCATACAAGAAAAAGCCAATATTGCCATGAAAGTGATTCGGATGAAGGCTCAGAAAGAAAAGATACAGAGAAGGGGCTGGGGATTTAGCTCAGTGATTAGAGTCCTTGCCTTGCAAGCACAAGGCCCTGAGTTCGATCCCTGGCACCACAAAAAAAAAAAAACCAACAAAAAAACAAAAAAACAAAGAAAAGATACAGAGAAAGCTTCCATCTCCTAAAAAAATGATTTACAGAATATTGGTAGAAATATGGATGCTAAAGGCAATTCTGCTGGGGCTCAGGTAGAAATGAGGAACATGTTACTGGATGATAAAGAAAAAGTAATCACCATTATAAAGTGGCAAAGCACTTGGCAGAACTGTATTTGTGTTGTAGTGTTTTGTGAAAGGTAGACATGTGAACAATGAAATTAGATATTTAGCTAAGGAGATTCCTAAGCAAAGTGTTATGAAACTGGGTATTTAGCTAGGGAGATTTCTAAGCAAAATGTTGAAGATGTGGCATGGTTTCTCCTGACTGCTTATAGTTGGCCCTGTATATGCACAGGTTCTGCTTTGGTAGATTCAACCAACCACAGACTGAAAATATTTGGGGAAAAAAATTGTGTCTATACTGAACACGTACAGTTTTCTTGCCCTTATTCCCTAAAAAATACACTCTAACAACAATTTACTTATCATTTACATTGTGTATGGTATTATAAATAATCTAGAGATGATTTAGAGACAAAACAAAAAAGACATAATATCAGAAGTAAAAGATTAATTAGAAGGGACTTAAAGTAGAAGAGAGATTATCAGGACTTGAGAAGGGTGCCAGAGGAAGGGGTCTGGGGGTAGGGCGAAGGATGTACTTCATCAATTCATGACATTTGCATGTATGGAAAGATCATAGTGATCTACACTGATTTGTGCAAGCAATATGTGTTAATCACTACAATAACAAAATTGATAAGTGGATTATGTAGAAAAAAGTACATAGAAGATATACATGGGTTATATGCAAATATTAGGCCAATTGGAGCACCTGCAGATTTTGGTACCCTTTTACTGAAACCAATCCCCTGTGAATGCCAAGAGATGACTGTATAGTAAAATATAAGACAGAAATGAACTGAAGAAGGAATTGTTAAGCAAAATGAACCAGGACTTAAAGATTTAGAAAATTCTTAACCTGTCTATATTGCAAAACTGAGAAAACTTGTTCAGAAAAGAGTACCAGAGTGTGGCTGCACAACCATTCCATAAAAAGGTTAATATGAGAGTGAACTACAATTTTAATCAGCTATCTAAGCAGAAGCTATGAATAAAGATGGGATTATACCAGCAGAAACACAGCCAGCTGGTACTCAAGGGAACAGAAAAAACAGGAGGGAATGAAGAAAGGTTATAAATATGTACTTTCCTTCAAAAACAGGAAAAAAAACACCCAAAATATGATTCCAAGGCCATCAGACCTGCCACTCCTACCACAGAAATAGGGGCAGGGATAGTTCCTGAAAAGGGTGAGCCACCTCTCCAGTTGAGCCAGGATGTCCCAGACTAGTGTCTTGGAAGAGAGGCCCTCCTAAGTCAAAAAGAGGGGCCACCTCACTGAGCTGCAGAAATGACATTGTCACACCAATGGGCCTGGAGGGCAGAGCATCAGACTTAGTAGAATTATTCCTAAGCTGTATGACCTAAAAGAATTTGGCCTGATAAGTTTTAGACTTAACTGGGACCTGATCACCCCTTCCTTCTTTTCCATTTCTCCTATTGGAAAGGAAATGTCTAGCCTATGCCTGTCCTGTGAAAGCACATAACTTATCTGGCACAACAGATACACAGATGGAGAGGAATTTTGCTTCAGGATTAATTTCACCTTTAGTCTCACCCATACATGAGTTACATTTTTAGAGGAGACTTTGGATATTAGAGTTGATACTAAGATGAGCTAAGACTTTAGAGCCTGCTAGGATAAAAATGAGTGTATTTTGCATATGAGAAGGACAGGAATCTTGAGAGAACATGGTGCAGAATACTATGGCCTGAATGTGTTTCTGTAAAGTTTTTACATTGAGCCCTAATCCCCAGTGTGATGGTACTTGGAGGCAGGGCCATTGCCAAGTAATTAGACTTAGATGAAATCTACAGTGCACTCTCGCTTTGTGTGTCAGAGAGAGAGGTGAGGATGTAGCAAGAGTACAGCCCTCTACAAATTACAGACAGGGCTGAGGCCAGACACCGAATTTGCTGGTACCTTGATCTTAGACTTCCCAGCCTGCAGAAGTATGAGAAATAAATTTCACTGCTTAAGCTATTCATTCTGTGGTATTTTGTCATAACGGCCCAAACTGACTAAGACACAAAAGATAGGATAATGCAGAGATAAAATGAGATAGCCGAAGGAGAAAATCATTCTCAGTTACATGCTTATTACTGCAAAGCATGTGATAAAGCAAGAAAGATATGCAGAATAAAGATGTAGAAACATTTCCATTCTCTCTGACAGTCTGGCCCAAACCCACAGTGTCAACTCTGGCTACCAGTTTACCCAAGCCACTCTCCCTCCTCTCTCAAAAAACACAGGCACATGGAGAAAACATCAAGTCTGACTCACTTGTATAATCGCTGAGGGTATACAGGACAGTGATGAGGTTGTCCAAACAAGGCCAGTGGTCAGGATTGCACTGCAGCCCTTCCTCAAAAGCATGGCGAGCCAGGGGGAGCCGGACGAGCCTCAGGGCCACATGTCCAATTTTATACCAGAGGTTCACATCCGTGGAGTCCAGCATCACTGCCTGGAAGCAGCACAGCAGAGGGTGCGCATGTGCGCGCGCACACATACACACACACACACACACACACACACACACTCTCTCTCTCTCTCTCTCTCTCTCTCTCTCTCAGTTGGGGGTCTTGCTGATCAGGCATCCATAGGACAGGAGGGACACAGCACTGGCCTAGCCACTCCAACAATCCAGAGAAATGCCAAATTGGCATAACTGCCTTATAACTAACAAGACCAACTCATGTTTTCTACAGGCACACATTTCCAACACTCAGGGAAATGACACATAAAATGTTATATGGACCAATTTATTTAACTCAGAACACTTTCTTGATATACTGTCAATATAAACATTTGTATTCCTTACATATTTAATAGATAAAAGAAGTGAAAGGAGTAGAATGAGAAGAAAATACGGAGTCTTGGAGTAATTCTAGAAAGGTTATATGCTTTTGGGAGACCTCGGTTCACATCCTGTTCCAACACTGATTGGCACAATGATCCTGAGCCTCTGTTCTCTCACCACTAAAATGAGGACAAAGATGCCTTCCTTGCAAAGCGGCATAAGTATGCATGGAAAGCAATTTGCACAGTGTCTGGCATATCAGAGATACCCACAGAGAAAGCGATGGTAATTCAGAAATAATGGCCACACTATTATGACTGATGCAAGAAGCCAGGGTCGTCTGGATACTTGTAGGCATACCAACTTGCTTAATTTTCACAACTATCCTTTCTTATTATTCCCACTACAGGCACGTAGACCTAGCGATGCCCACAATCACACAGGTACTGGGTAACAGAGGAAGAACTCACACACAGGCCTCTGCACCCCTGCCCCTGCCCCATCCCTGCTCTCCAGGCCTGTTCTCTCACTACTACCACCCACTGACTAGAGCTTCAGGGACTACAACTTGGTGACCACTGCTACAAACTCTTCTGTTTAACTGCCAAGACCATAACCTTATTAAGGCCCCAACCAAGGACTTTCAAAACCCAGAGGGAGCTGAGCACCAACCAAAACCGCACCTCCAGGTAGAACTCCATGGCTGTCTCCAGATCCTCTCGCTGAGCTGCCAGCTGGGCCAGGTTCTTATATGTGGAGTATTTCAGTATCAGACCAGGGTGTTTCAACCCCTCTTTCTCATCACCAGATGAAACTGCCTGGAAGCAAAACAAATAGGATCAGAAGTAACACCGAGGCCCTGAGACCTCAGCAAGCAGTCAGCAGAATACCTGGCTTCCAAGCTGGCCTTTACCAGGAGCCCTGAGCCACTCTAGTGCCAGCCTCCATGGGAAAATTAAAGCACTGCAGACATCCTTAGAAGATCCCTCCAGCAACACTTACACAGAAAAGAAAGACCAGGTCACCAAGGTGGTTTGCAGGAGCCTAGGCATCAACAGTAACAGCAACAACCCTCCCAACCAACCACTACAAGGACACCTGAGGGCTCAGACATGGATGGTGACATTTATAGCATCAGTGAGCCAGACCAGCCAGAGACTCCCTGCTGTAGGACTGAAGACAGAGGACAAAGTGTGAGGAATCTTTCTAGAGGCAGCAAGCAGGACCTGGAGCTTCACCCCAGAAACTCCTGGATTAGAAGTCAAGAGGCTGAGTTCCCAACTCTGTAACTCCTCACAAGACCATATAAAAATTACTTTAATAGTGTCTCAGTGACCTCTGTAATAGGACAATAACTCCTAACTTGAAATCAAAAGTAAATACAAATTAAAGAGCATAAAGATTATAAGCACAATTATAAAGTTACAGCTTTCATGACCCACTGCACCATGGGCTGACAGGAAAGATCACTCCTGAAACATTCCCAGCATCTGGCTCAATACATACGCAATAAGTTCTTGTTTCTCCCTCTGGGCCCTCACTCACTTACTAGCACTGGGTGTGTGGCAGATCACAATTTCTATGCCTCTAATTCCAACACAATATAGCCACCAACAAGCTATATAATTAGGAATAAAAGAAAATACCTGAGTGAAAAGATAGGTGCTTTCTGCCCACAATTAGAACTCAGTTAGCATTCTGCCTTATGGGAGACAGAAAACATCCAGGGGTGGGGCTTGAGACATAAACATCTACCTTCCCAGGGCTGTAAGGTACTCGTACTCAAGTGAAAGATTGTGTAGACCAAAAGAATGCCATGGAACCTGTCTGCTTCCTTAATGCACATTATCTGTTTGGGCAGCTAAAAACAAGTCTTTCCTCCTAATGAAATATACACATTCCTAAGTCAATTTCAGGTTGAGACCAACTTCCAAACCTCCAGTGACATCTCTATAACTTAGGCAACTTGAGGCCTAACTTCCTCACTACTACCATGGTCTGTCTCTACACTGGGACCAGCTCTTGCCCCTCTGCTGTTGCTAATGTCCCCAGCCTTTTTCTCTATGATCAAAGATCTTCAGCATTTGGGCACAATGGTGTATGCCTGTATTTCCAGCTACTCAGGGGACTGAGACAGGAGGATCACCTGAGCTCAGGAATTCAAGACCATCCTGGGAAACACTGCAAGTACCAGCTGAAAGGAAGGAAAGGGGAGAAGAAGAGAAATAAGGAAGGAAGGAAGGAAGGAAAGAGGGAAGGAGGGAAGGAGAGAAGGAGGGAAGGGGAGGGGGATAAAGAAAAAACAAGACCATCACATTCTTACATAGATTCCCTGAACTTATAGCCTGTCGCTCAAATGGCATTTGCCAAAATGTATTGCCAACAGGATCTTTAGGTATTAGGAAACAATAGGCTCCAATCCTGGCTCTAATGCTTCACTTAAGAAGTATGGATCTGAGCCATTAACCCCTCAATAAGCCTCAGTTTTCACATCTGTAAAATAGGAACAACACCCCCACCTACTACGCAGAGTGGCTATGAAGATCAAGTAGTAGACACTAAGAACTTACTGTGCACCAAGAACTGTTCTTTGTGCTTCACTGAATTCACTCAACTCTTACAGCACCCCAACAGGCAGATACAGGTGGGGAAAATGAGAGGCACAAAGGTGAAACAATGTCTCCAAGGTCACCGAGCCAAGAAATGAGAGTCCAAGATAAGAGCCAGGCAGCTCTGGCCCCAAGTCCACATGCTTCCCACCATGGCACACTGCCTGGCCCACTGCTGCCTCACCTCCCGCAGCAGGCGCGCCTCCAGGAGCTCATGATAGGCTTTGGCAGACTCCTCAAACCGGTCATGTTTCTGCAGATCCAGAGCCTTGTGGTATAGGGCAAAAGCTTCTGCTTCCTGCAAATCAAGACAGAAGACATTTTCACACAAAACAAAGGTTTGTCTTTTTTAAACCAAAAATGTGTATAAGGGGAGCTGTACCCTCTACAGCTGAGAAAACCCTAATTCTCCCATCTGCCAGGAACTAATCAGGGGGAGAAGAACCCCTTACAAACACTCCAAGGAGACACAAGTGATACAGGCACAAATAGTGTAGGCAACAGTGAAAACAACACAGACAGCCAGGGCACAGACTCAGGTCATGGCAAGGTATGAATGAGCCCAGTGACCCATTTTGGATGAAACCAGAAAAGTAGCCACAGGCTAGAGGAACCCAGAGAATCCAAGAGTGTGTGCGGCATTGTATGAAGTACGTATTTGGTCCTTCTCCATGGTTCCTGAGATGGAGCTTCTCAAGCCCTTAAAGAGTTTCCTGAGTGATGGGATATGTTATGATTTAAGTATGAAGGGTCCCCCAAAGACTCACGTATGGAGGGCTTGATCCCAAAGCAGCACTGTTCTGTGCTCGCTTCAGCAGCACATATACCAAAGCAGCACTGTTTTGAGGCAGGGCCTAGAAACATGACTGGACTACGAGGGCACTTAACCTCATAAATGGACTAACCACTGATGAGTTCATAGCTGAGTGGACTATTAGGAGGTAGGGTCCAGTTGGAGGAAGTAAGTCCCTGGGGCTCTGCCTTTGAAGGGTATTTCCTGCCCCAGCCCCTTCCCTCTCTGGCTCTTCTATCCTCTGTTTCCTGGCTGTTATGAGATGAGCAGCTTTCCTCTTTTGTGTCCTTTGGCCATGATGTTTCTGCCTTGGAGTCAGCCAGCCATGGATGAAACCTCTGAAATTATAAGCCAAAACAAACCTTTTCTCCTTTAAGTGTGTATGTCAGATAGTTTGTCATGGAAACAAAAAGTTAACAGTATCCTTTGTTATTCATAACAAGCAAGCCCCTCTCAAACAAACCTGAGTTTATGTTAATGAGTGGGGTCCCCTAGATTGCTTCAGGATTGGGATGGTAGCCAGAAGAACCAACCATGATTAAAGGGTTAGAACTCTTCACTTCTCCCACCCGACCTCCCACCTTCAGAGAGGGGAAAGAGCTGGAGATTGAGTTGGTCACCACTGATTTAATCTATGGTGCCTGTGTAACAGAACTCCTGAGGGATGGGGTTCAGAGAGCTTCTGAGTTGGGGAACAACACATCAAGGTGCTAGGGGAGCAGCGCACAAGGGAGACCATGGAAACTGTGCACCAACCTCTTTACCTTGCCTTGTGCATCTCTTCCATTTTACTGGTCCTGGGTTGTATCCTTTCTAATAAACTGATTAATGTAATTTAAGTGTTTTCCTGAGTTCTGTAAACCATACTAGCAAATTATTAAACCTAAAGCAGGTAAAGGATAAAAAACTTTATAGCCAAGCCAGTAGAAATGTGGGTATCCTGGCACTCAGCACCTGTAACTGGCATCTGGAGTGAAGGCAGTTTAGTGGGACAGAGCCATTAAACGTGTGGAGTCTTACTCTAACTCATGATGGTTAGTGCTGGGATTGACTGAAGTGTAGAGCACCCAGTTGGTGTCTGGAGAGTTGGACATTTGGTTGGTGGGGGGAAAAACCACCGACATTTTATGTCAGAGTGCTATGAGTAAAAATAATTCAATGTGAAAATGGCTTCCATTGCTTTCTTCTCTTTTGTTTTCCTTGGTGCTAGACATTGAACGCAGGGCCTCACATATGCTAAACATACACTCAACCACTGATCTACACACCCCACCCGCCACTACTTTCTACTACTCTGTCCTAAGTTTATCATTGCGTGGGGAAAATGACAACTTCCTCCAACACTCCCACTCTACCCCACTGAGAGCCTTCTTTCTTTGTTTGGTTTGGGTTATTTGAGACAGGGTCTCCCTATATATATAATTCAGATTGGCCTTGAACTCACTATGCAGCCCAGCCTTGGCTCAAACTCACAGTGATCCTCCTGCCTCAGCCTCCCAAGTGCTGGGATTATAGGCATGCACTACTACACCTGGCTGTTCCCACTAACATTCCTGAAGCCCAGGGACAGCTGACTAGTAGCCTTTATCCCCCACTAGTACTGGAGGTCGGGCCTTATACATGCCTGATGTGTACTCTACCACTGAGCTACATTCTCAGCCCTTTTTTAAAATTTTGAGACAGGATCTCACTACATTGCCTAGGTTGGCCTCAAACTTGTGATCCTCCTACCTCAGCCTCCTGAAGAGCTGAGATTACACGCATGCACCATTGCACCCGGCTGATTAGACTTCTGAGAAGGCTCAGGAACTGTACTGGTTTCTCGCATAAAAGGGGGAAAGGGACAGACAAAGACAAGAGCAAACCTTTGTTACATTAGGACAGGGCATGGATGGAGATGAATGGATGGGTGCACAGAAGAAGAGAATAAAGAAAAAGAGGAAGGTGGGAGGAAGGCAGACAGACAGGCAATAAGGTAGAGAGGAATGATCAAGAACCTAGAAAGCTGAAGTTGGACCTAGCTCCACCACTGTCCTGCAGGGAGATCCCAGACATGGCAGCACTCCTCAAAGGGTCTCAGTACACTGTAAAGTGAGAGCAAAACACTAGGAAACCTTCAAGGACCATCTACCATAAATTTTCCACCATTCTCTGGACATGCCAACTCTGAGGGCTGCACATAGAATGGGCTGAATGGAAAGCTCGCCTCAGCTAGAAAAGTGGGCCCTTCACACACACTCACAGAAAATATAAAATTTCTCTTCAGTGTGACTGCATCTGAAGTGAAATAGACTTCACATGAGATGGAAAGCTAGCTATCTTTCAAAATGGCATTTCCCTGGGCATGTAGCTCAGTGGTAGAGTACTTCCCCAGCATGCTTGTGGACCTGGGTTCAACAACCAACACTGAAAAAAAAAAGTTTCTCCCTAAAATTCCATTAAAGGGATTCTGAAACATTTAAAATGGGGTTCCATCTATAGAAATGAAAAGCAAGGTCTACCTGCAGAGAAAGATATTAGATTACATACCTGAGCCTCCTTTGTCTGGGTTTTATGACTTTTAAAGTTTCCTTCATGATCATCCTCAACTGTGGAGCTGGCATTTAAAGCTGCAATTCGAATCTAGAAATGAGTTTCAAGGAAAAGAAGTGTTGTTTCGGGTGAATACAATTCAGTGCCAGCACACAGTCTATGCTACCTTGAAAAGCTATTGGAGAATGAACCACAGCTGACCATCTAGGAAAAAAAGAATGGCTAGAATGTGTCGGGGGACCACGCCAGTCTGCGGAAAACATGTCTTAGTGTCTCATCACCAGTCCAGAGTGGGGAGGTGCACCTGAGAGTCAGGCAGCCTGGAGAAGAGACACACGACTGTGGACTAAATAGACTGTGGAACAAACATCTTTATTAGGCCGCTCAGCTAGAGTCCATCTGTTTAGCTGCTCTTGTGGTTCCAGCCACTGCACACTCATGGTGGTCCTTGGTCACTTAGTCTCCCCTTCTCACAGTCATCCTCAACTGCTTAGTCCACATTTATACCAAAATACACAAAGGTAGCCATGTGCCAGTACTGGCACCTTGGTTATATAAGTTATTTACACCAGACAGCATCAACCTTGGCTATATCACTTACTTACACGGAGACCAAAGGGGTGCATCTGCACTGAAATCTTGCTGACTTGGACTTAATGTCCACCACAAATTACCCGCCCAGCCTGAACCGAAGTTCTGCCATCTTGTACTTTTGCATCTCCCTGCACTTGGGTACTGTCCACTGCAAAAGGAACAGAGGCTGGGACACCCCAGCAACAGCTCAACAAAGTGGAAGGTCAAAGTATTAGAAAGAATAATAATGCCAATAAAACATGCTGACTTTGCCTTTCCAGAAACTGTGAGGAGGCCCTACAAACAAGTTCAATGGTCAGTCAAACATCCATACCCTTAATTGCACCAACAGCCCTCCTGGGAGCCTTCACTCCCAGGAGTAAAGTACCAAAACAACACGTGGCACGAGCCACCAGCACTTACCATATTGAGAGAGATTCAGCTCCACCACAGAACACCACCTTCCATCACTGACAGAGGCTGCACCAGTCCATAAATCTGGAATGGAAACAGGACAGACTGAGAAAGGGCCCAGCAAGAACCAGGAATGTCACAGTGCTCATGGCCCACCTGTTTCAGAAGTACAACTAGAGGTAGGCAGACCACTTTAATGGCTACGAAAGATGACAAGATAGGCTAGGATGCAGAAAAATGAGTCTCATACATTATTACTGGGAATGTGGAAGCCCCTGTAGAAAACAAGACAAGTCCTCAAAACACTAACCAGAGTTAGTATATGATCTGGAAATTCTATTCCTATGTATCTATCCAAGAGAAATTAAAACATGTCCATAACAAAACTTGATCACAAATGTTCACAACAGTATTATTCACAATAGCTAAAATGTAGAAACCACTCAAATGTTTGTCAGTGGATGAGTGGACAGATAAAATATTCTATATCCACATGAGACTATTAATCATAAAAAATTAAAATTTTGAATCATATTACAACATAGAAGAACCTTTAAAACATTATGTTAAATAAAAGGTGTCATGTGCAAAAGAGCTCATACTGTCTGATTCCAATTATTGAAAATGTCTACAACAGGTGAAGTAATGGGCTGGGGGAGAAAGACAACTGGGGAGAATTATGGCTCAAATACAGTTTGTCCCTTCCAAAACTTGATGAAATTTGGTTCTCAATGTAAGTGCTAAGAGGCAATGAGCCTTTAACACGTCTTTCTTTTTTTTTCCGTCTTTTGAGACTGGGTCTCCAACACACTAGGTATCCCAGGGCAGGCTGACTTCAAACTCACAATTCTCCTGTCTCCGTCTCCTAAGTGCTAGAATTACAGAATTCTCTTTCTAGTGGGAGGAGGGAATGAGTTCTTTCCCTTGCACTACTTGATTAGTTACAAGTGGGTTGTTAAAAAGCAAGGCTGCTACTCATGTTTTAACTCTCTGGCACACACCTGCTTGCCCTTCAACTTTCCAACATGAGTTGAAGCAGCACGAGGCCCTCAACATGTGTGACTACCCAGACTCCAGAAGTGTAAGACAAAATAAGTTACCTTCCTTTTAGAAAGTCTCAGGTATTCAGTTATGGAAACAGAAAACAGACCTAGATGAAGTGTCCACTAACAGCTTCAGAGGTTCTGAGAGATGAAAATGTTCTAGAACTAACTGTGGTGGCTACACAACTCAGTTAATACACTAAAAATGATTAGTTGTATATTATAAACAGGAGAACTATATGGTATGTGACTTGTATCTCAATAAAACTCTTATTTAGGAAAAGATGCTGGGAGTCAGAATGGAGCAGTGGAGCAAGGACAAAGGGGAGGGCCATCTGGAGGGCCAGCCTGGGGACCAGGAAGGGGCAGAGGCACTGGCAAATAAGTCAGGGAGAGCAGAAGCCACTAAAAGCTCCATCTTAGAGGCTAGCAGGAAGGACAGGAAGGGCCTGGGAGGTCATGGAAAGGAACCTCAGCATTGGACTAAATACATGTTTGGTTGGGTTTTTTTTTGGGTTTGGGGGGGTTGGGGGGGTTGTTTGTTAGTTTTGAGACAGGGCCTTGCTATGTAGTTCAGGGAGGCCTTGAAACCATTATGTAGCCCAGGCCGGCTTTGAACTCACGGTAATCCTCCTACCTCAGCCTCCCAAGTGTTGGGATACAGGCATGAGCCACCACAGCCAGCCTCCACTTTTATTAAATAGAATGACCACCATCAACAGCACTTATAGCAACAACTTCTAGCACAGGCTTTCACCACAGGTTCTGAGTCTCTAAGGGCTCTTGTAGGGAAAAAAATTACATTGTTTTCACAGACAAGAGAGACTCTAACCTTTCTTAGACTGACAGCTAAGATACTTACTAGGTTCTACACCAGAGGAAAAAAAGAATGCTGCTCATTAAAAGTTTAGAAACTGAGCCAGGCATGTGCCTATAAACCCAGCTACAAAGGAGGCTGAGGCAGAAAGATCCCAAGTTCAAGGCCAGCCTGAGCTAACATAGTGAGATTCTGTCTCAAAAAAAAAAAGGTAAAAGCAGAAACTACAGTATTAAAAGCTACATCCAGTCTACTACCAAAACAAAACCAGAATATAACACGTGTTGTGAGGATATGGAGAAATTGGAGCCCTCACGCATTGCTGGTGAGAATGTAAAATGGTGAACATGCTATGGGAAACAGTGTGGCGGTCCCTCAAAAATTAATCATGCAGTTCCAACTTATGACCCAGCAATTCCACTTCTGGTCATATACACAAAAAAAAAATGAAAGCAGAGGCTTGAACAAACACTGGCATTCCCATCCACGATCATAGCAGCATTATTCACAATAACCAAAATGTGGAAGTAACTCAAGCGTCCATCAACAAACAAATGAATTGATACACAAGCATGGCCTATACAAAACAATACAGTATTATTTAACCGTAAAAAGGAATCAAATTCTAACACCTGCTACACAATAGATAAACCTTGAAACATACTCAGTAAAATAAGCCAGACACAAAAGGACAAATAGTATATGAGTCCATTGATATGAGAGATCTAGACAAGGCACATTAATAGAAAGTAGAATGGTTGCCACAGGCTGCAGGAAGGGAGCAATAGAGTTAGGGTTTAATGCAGACACAGTTTCAGTTTTATAAGATGAAGAAAGTTCTGGAGGTGGAATGGTGGTGATGCTGTGAACTGTAGTCACCCTACTGTGCAGTAAAACATTAGAATTTATTTCTCCTAACTGTATTTTAGTATTTGTTATCCAAAGTACAACTACTTTTTTTTAAGTACATCTATTTTAGTACTTGTTATCCAATCTCCCTCTTTCCCCCTTCCTTCTGCCCTTCCTTGAGACTGGTGTCCCAGCATTCTATGTGCCCATTATTCTGTTCTCTACTTCTACAAAATCAACTTGTTTAGCTTCTACATATGGGTAAGAACACGGGGTATTTGTCCTTCTTTGCCTAGTTAACCAATTTTTTTTTTTAAACTGATAATGCCAAGTCCTGGTGGAGATACAGAGCAACTAGAACTCTCATATATTTCTGACAGGAATGTACAGTGGTTCAATCATGCTGGAAAACAGTTTCTCATAAAGTTAAAAATGCGTTTAGCATAAAAAATGACACAGCGATTTTTTTTTTGACACAGCAATCTTAATCCTAGCTATCCACCCTAGAGAAATGTTCACACAAAACCTGTACAGCAGCTCCACTAAAATCACCAGAAACTGGAAACAACCCAAATACTCTTCCATCAGGAGAAAGGATAACTGCAAAATATTACATACTGGAATACTACTTATTTATTAATAAAATGTTACTATCAAGTAAAAGGAACAAACAATTGATACATATAATAATTTGGATAAAATTTCAAAGGCATTATGACAAGTGAAAGAAACCAGTCTCAAAAGATTGTGTGCCATGATTCCATTTATATCACATTCTTGAAAAGACAAAGATATAGTCTGGGCACCAGTGGTCAGAGTGCTCGCCTAGCAAATGCAAAGCCCTGAGCCGATCCCCAGCACCAAAAAAAAAAAAAAAAAAAAAAAAGGTATCTATGAAGACGTGGCATAGGACACTCTGGAGGGCAACAGAACCATTCTGTATCCTGACTGGAGTAGTGGTTATACAAATTTATAAATGTGTCATAAGCCAGAGAAGTTGGACATAGTGGTGCACACCTGCAATCCCAGCACTCAGGAAGCTGAGGCAGGAGGATAGTCAAGAGTTCAAGGCCTCCCTGGGCTACACAGTGAGTTCGAGGCCAGCCTGAACTACAAAGTGAGACCCTGTCTCAAAAAAACAAAAACAAAACAAAAAAAAAAGTCATAGAAATGTACACTCCAAAAAAAGCCAAATAATTTCAATATAAAAATATCTTAATAAAAATAACCATCATTTAAAAAATACCACAGGTGGGGCTGGGGATTTAGCTCAGTGATTAGAGTGCTTGCCTTGCAAGCACAAGGCCCTGAGTTCAATCCCCGGCACCACAAAAAAAAAAAAAAAAAAAAAAAAAAAAAAAAAAAAAAAAAAAAAAAAAAAAAAAAAAAAAAAATACCACAGGACATGTTATATACACATACCAACTCCCTGTAATGAATGTAATCATTGTGAATTGCAAACATTCACTATTAACAAACACAATGGAAAAAATACTGCAGGGTAGCAATTCAAATACCAGACAAAATAAAATTCAAGCCCAAAACTATTACATGTGACAAAAGGCTCAATTCACAATGATGATACAACACTTAAGAATATGCATCAAATAGCATAGGAACCAACTTTTTTTTTAAATTTTATTTTAATGGTACATTTTAGATGTACATAGTGATAACATTCATCATAGGGGATTTGTACCTGTACATGACATATCTTGTTGCTTCTTTTTTTCCCATTCCCCTCCCTCACCCCCTCCTCCCTCCCTATCTACAAAAGCTTTGTTTCCATTTTTTCCTTCTATTTCTTATTTCTCTTGTCCCTCTCTTCCTTTCCCCCTCCCTTGTTCTGTTTCCCATTTGGACATTTTCTTCCCTTTCCCAATACAATACATTTTATTCTTTATTTACACTTTCAGTTTCTCACACCAGAGAAACAATGCAGTATTTAAACATGTGTGTCTGATTTATTGCACTTAAGAGTATGGTCTCAAAATGCATCCATTTACCTACGAATAGCTCAAGCTTATCATTCTTTTTGGCAGAGTAGTACTCCACTTTATAAAAGAACCGCATTTTCTTTATCCATTCTGTTGTTGATGGGCAGTTGGGCTGTTTTCTAAGATTTAGCTATTACAAACTGTGCTGCTGTAAACATGGGTGTGCATATATCACTGCAGTATGATGCTTTTAATTCTTTTGGGAAGATACCAAGAAGTGGAATAGCTGGGTCGAATGGAATCTCTAGTCCTAGTTCCCTGAGGACTCTCCACACTGATTTCCATAGTGGTTGCACCAGTCTACATTCCCACCAACAGTGGAGAAGGGTTCCTTTTTCTCCACAGCCCCTCCAGCATTTGTTATTGGCTGATCTGTTGATAACAGCCATTCTTTCTGGAGTGAGGTGGAAGCTCAGAGTTGTTTTAATTTGCATCTCTCCAATGACCAGTGATGTTGAACATTTTTTTCATATGTCTATTTGCTGTTTCTACTTCTTCATCTGAGAAGTATCTATTCATTTCAGTTACCCAGTTTTGGATTGGGTCTTTAAATTTGGGGGGTCTGATTTTTTTGAGTTCTTTATATACTTGAGATGTTAATCCTTTGTCAGAGGAATAGCTGGCAAAAAATTTTTCCCACTCTGTGGGTTGTCTTTTCACTCTGTTGGTAGTTTCTTTTGCTGTCCAAAAGCTTTTTAGTAAGATCAGGTCCCAGTTGCTGATTCTTTGTGATATTTCCTGGGCAACTGGGGATTTGTTCATAAAGTCCTTGCCTACACCTATGTCTTTAAGAGTTCTACCTATTCTATCTTCCAATAGATTTAGTGTTTCTGTTTTAATATTTACATCTTTGATCCACTTTGATTTTAGCTTAGTGCATGGGGAAAGACATGGGTGGAACCAACTTTAAGAAGCAAATTCCACAGAAGACACAAAGACACATAGAAAGTAAAACAGTAATGAGAACCTTTCACACAACTCTCAATACAAGACAAATGAAGTGGAGAATAAAGTAAGGCAATAGATGATCTAAACAACATAATGAATAGAGATCTAATGGATGTGTATCAAATTCTACACATTGATAACAGAGTATATATTCTCTAGTAGTCACAGTACACGCACACACAAAAAACCCTCTAAAATAAAAATATTTAAAACACTCTCTGGGGGTTGGGGTTTTAGCTCAAGTGGTAGAGCGCTTGCCTAGCAAGCCCTGAGTTCAATCCTCAGCACCCTCCTCGCCAAAAAAACCTCTCTGATCACAATACATTATAACATGATGAATTTACTAACACTAGCCAAAAATGACAGACAATCCATCTGTTTAAAAATTTAAAGAATCTCCTTATTAAACAACTTCTGAATAAAAGAAAATACAACTAAAATTGGAGATATTTAAAGAAATACAACAATGAAATCATCTAAGCAGAAAAACAATCATACAATTATCTTCATAGAAGAGAAAATCTTCAAGGAAATTCAACACTTATTCAAGAAAATAAGAATTGAAGAACACTTGTCTACCATGATAAAATATGTATGCTTTAGCTGTGAAGCCAAAATCATATATAATGGAGAAACACCATAGGCCATTTAAATTAATGTTTGGAACAAAGCAAGGATGATCACTATCAATGCTGCTACCTGCCACTCTACTAGAATCTCGGCCTACACAATGAAAATAAGGAAACCAATCAGAGGTCAGTGGTACCTCGGCTCACAATCTTAATTCTTCCTATGATTCTGGCCACAAGCTGAACCAAATCAAACTCCTCAAGAACCAAATCAAACTCCCCATAAAGTCAACACTGAACCTAACCACTGCATTTGATTTCTCTCCCAGGAATAAAGGTAATAGGAAATCTGCAACCTATGCACAGAAAATTTTAAAACACTACTGAAAGATACTACAATGAACTTGAACAAATAGAATGACATCCCCTGTTCTTGGTTAGAACTCAACAATATAAAGATAACGATGCTCCCAGTTAACTTATAAACTCAACATAATCCCAATAAAATATACCAACAAGATAATAGACAAACTGATACTAAAGTTCATGTAGAAAACAAAAAGGTGAGGGCTGGGGATTTAGCTCAAGCGGTTAGAGTGCTTGCCTTGCAAGCACAAGGCCCTGAGTTCGATCCCCAGCACCAAAAAAAAAAAAAAAAAAAAAAAAGAAAAGAAAACAAAAAAGTGAGACTACGCAGGAAAACAATGAAAATGAAAAACTGTAAGGAGGGGATAAGACTGACAGATATTAAAACATACTATAGAAAGATTTCATAGTGAAAATGTTGTGACAGTGGTGTACCTAAAGAGAACAGTCCAGAATTAGACTCAAGTACTTAGGTGCTGTGGTCTGAAATCAGTTTGAATATATCCCCCAAAAGTTCATGTGCTAGAAGGTTGATTGGGCCTCAGCGTGCAGATGTTGGGAGATGGTGGAACCTTTCAAAGGCAGGGCAGAGTGGAAGGTGATTAGGTCGGTGGGGGTGCTGCCCTCAGAAGAGACAATGTAGTTCTCGCAGGACACTAGTCAGTTCCTGAAAGAGCAGGCCTTTATAAAAGAGCAAGGCTGCCCCTTGAATCTCTCTAGCCTCTGTCTTACCATGTGATCTCTTCTGCACAGCTTCCACCACTGTGACGCCATCCATCATAGAGCCCCCACCAGAAACCCAACAGACAGGGCTTTAAGACTTCCAGCTTCCAAAACTATGAGCCAAATCAAATTCTATTTTTCATAAAGTACTCAGTCTCGGGTATTTTGTTAAAGAAACAGAAAAACACAATGACAATATGAAAATTTAAAAAACACCAAAGATGGGCTCTCAAACCAGTGGGATCAACATGAACACTGTAGTAAGTGGTGCTGGAACAACAGGTAAGCATTGGAAAAAATAAAATTAGACCCATACCTCACATAATATATAAGAATAACCTACAAATGGATTAGGGATCTAAGTTTTTTAAAGCCCCACACTACTACTGTTACAGTTTAGATCAAGAATGACCTCTCAAACCCTCACATGCTCAGAGGCAGGGCTCCTGGAAGGTGACTGGAACACGGAGGTGCTATAACCAAATGCGCTATGAAGAGATGGGGCTGGTTAGAGGTGGATCACTGGGAGTGTGGTGCGGAAGGGTCTATCTCCCTCCCGGGCTCCTTCCTTCTCTTCTGCTTCTGGTCACCATGGAGTGAGCAGCCATCCTCCACCAAACCCTTCCACCATGCAGTTTCCCCTTTGGGGCCAGCCAACCGTGGACTGAAAAAGTGAGCCAAAAATAAAAAAATAAACATCTCCCCCTTTAAGTTGAGGGGGACGGGTATAATATCTTAGTGACAAAAAAGTTTCCTCTTTACTCTTAGTATAGGGAAAAATTTTCTAACTATTACTTAAAATCCAAAGACAGTCAAAGAAACAAAAAAGATTAATTTAACTACATAAAAACTTAAAATTTTTTCCACAACATAAATCAGTAAAAAGTCAAAAGACAATTGACAAACTGGATTTTTGGACATCTTGGTGGTCATGAATAACACTGAACATTCGCTCATTAATTGTTACCGCTGAATACAGTATGTATCACAGGGAAGGGACTAATACCTCTAAGCAACCAGGTATCTACCAGCAGCTTAATGGATAAACAAAATTGTGGTACTGTATATAGGCACCACAGAATATTATTCGGCCTAAGAAGGAAAGTAATTTTGAGACACACTACAACATGGAATTCTGAAGACATTATGCTAAGTGAAATAAGCCAGTAACAAAATGACAAATACTACATGATTCTACCTGTATGACGTAGCTCAAGTACTCAGATTCACAGAAACAGAAAGTAGAATGCTGCTTTGCCAGAGACTGGAAGTGGGGAGAGAATGGAGATTTAGTGTTTAATGGGTACGGAGTTTTGATTTGAAAAGGTCAAGAAAAAAGTTCTGGATATAAATGGTGGTGATACATAACAATGTGGATATATTTGACACAGAACAATATACTTAAAAATGGTTAAGGGGCTAGGGATTTAGCTCAGTGGTTAGAGTGCTTGCTTAGCAAGTACAAAGCCCTGAGTTGATCCCTGGCACCAAAAAAGAAAAAAGGGTTAAAATGGTAAATTTTTTTAGTCATAAAATATTTATTGACAGCATATGGTAGTACTTAAAAATTTTAATCTCCTGGAAATTTATTTTGGTGTGAGAAATGACACTGGATCACTCCCTGAAAGGTTCTTCCAGTCCCCACATCATTTATTGAGTAACTCATGTTTTTCCCACTGAATTAAGAATGTCATTTTTAGCCAGACTCTGTCTCAAAATAAAATGTGTAAATGAAAAGGGGATGTAGCTCAGTGCGAAGAAAATAAACCCAAGCAACGATTCCATGCTTGAGTTTCTTTTCAGCTACAGCTGAAAACCCCAATACCAGAAAAAAAGAAGTTGTGTTTACTGATCCTTGCACACTTGTTCTTAATTTAGGCTGAGTGATCTGTGTGGCTTCCTGAGGAAATTACCCAAAGCAGACAGTAAGGAAAGTTGAGGACCTGAGGGAAGAAGGGTTAGGGAGGAAACTCAGGCAGAGGCAGGGGGCTTCTTTGGAAAGACTAGGAGGAAGACGCACAGAACTCTTAGCTATGGTGACATTATAGAAGACCCTGAGGGCCTCCTGTCTTTCAAATAATGTCAGACATGTCCATCACAACTGTCAGGAAGCCACTCTTTGGTAATCAGTGTTCTTATATTCAGAGCAGAGGCATGGTGAGGTTAGGGACCCAGGCAGCACTGAAATTTAGTAACATTCAGAATCCCTTTCTGGGGGCTGGGGATTTAGCTCAGTGATTAAAGTGCTTGCCTTGCAAGCACAAGGGCCTGAGTTCGATCCCCGGCACCACCAAAAAAAAAAAAAAAACAGAATCCCTTTCTGAGTCAGGTGTTCATGGGGTCTCCAGACTTTTCATGTACTAAGAGATCCCAAGGGCAAGGTCATGGAAAGGTGGGAGGTTCCTTCTGGTCCTGCGGACAGTAATGTCATGATAGGACTGGGTGTCTTCCAGGTTCCAGGCTACCCAGAACTTCAGGAGTGACACTCTGCATTTATGTCTGGCAGAATTAAAATGATGCATGATGTCACTACATGACAAATATTAGCATCATAATTGTAATTACTGCATGCTTAGACGCACAATCTACTGAGCTGCAAAACTAATCCCTCTGAAAATTAGTCTTTATCATGTTATGTGAGATGTAACAGAAAATAATTTTCCCAAAATAAATATGTAACTGTTGAGCGATCTATATCTGAATCAGGCACTATTTAATTCTTTCTGTACTCAATCCTTACAGATATCACATAAGGTTATCATGCTTCCCCTTTCAGGTGACAAAATCGAAGGATAAAGACCTTAGGGAGTAGAATAAAGATATGCCATGTACAGGAACCTAATAACCTCAATGAATGTAAACATTATATGCCATAACATGAACTAAGATTAATATCACCAGAATGAAAATTGGGATAGGGCAATTAGAGGAGGAGGAAGGGGGAGGGAAAGAGAAGAGGATTAAAAAAAAAAAAACAAGCTATAGTATATACAGGAACCCACTCCACAAAACAATTGTAAGCTGCATCTACTGCAAACATGTACTAATAAAAAAGTTTTAAAAAGAAAACAAAAAAATAGATGTTAGAGGAATAGCCAAGTATAGTTTTCTATGTAAAAAAGTGAATTTCTGTGTTTCTATTGTATTTTTATTAAAGAATTTTACCTCAATTAGGAGACTATCAGACATCTAAAATTTTTTTTATAGTCTACAGATCAATCAGAGTAACAGCAACATTAAGTACACAAATCAGGATGTTTACTGTTGAGGTGACGGCAAATGGGAACAAGATGCAAACCATGTGTTGTCAGACAATTCTGGTGTGATTTGTTTCCCCACAAAATATTTTTTATATTTTTAAGGAATTATTAAAAGAATTTAAAAATTATTAGGTAGGCATGGTTATACCTGTCTATAATTCTACACCCTGAGAGGCTGAGACAGGAGGAGTGTAAGTTAGAATCGGTCTTAGTTATTTTTTCTCATTGCTGAGACAAATACCCAACACCCACAAATTAAGGGAGGAAAGGTTTATTTAGTTCACTGTAGCAGTTTCAGTCCATAGTTAGCTGGCTCTAAAGCAGGGTGGTATGGTAGAGGGGCATGACAGAGAAGAAACAGTCTATGGAGTGGCAGGGCAGGCAGAAGGCAGCAAGCAGCAGGATCCTAAAATGGTAAACTGTTTATGTATTTTACCATGTATTTTTTTAAGAAAGAGCTAAGGAAGAAAAAAAAAACCTGATAGAAAAATGGAGAAAAACTATGGGCACACAATTCACAAAAGATTCATAAATGGTCTCTCAAACATAAGAAAAAAATGTTCAAACTAACTGATAATTATAGAAATGAATATTATAACAGCACCAAGTCTCCATTTCTTGGCTATCATGGCAAAAATTAAAGCTCAACAGCACACTCTGCTGGTGAGGTTATGGAGAAACAGGCACTATTCTCAGATGCAAACTGAAACAACCTGGAGGGAATTGACCATACCGGAGAAAATTATATTTGCACTTACATTTCAGCCCAACAATTACACTTCTAGAAATCTAGCCCAAAAATATACCTCCACAAATACAAAAATACATGGCCAGGGGCTGGAGATTTGGCTCGGGGGTAGAGTGCTTGCCTAGCAAGCACAAGGCCCTGAGTTCCATCCCCGGCCCCCCCCCCAAAAAAAAAAAAAATGTGGACAACCCCAACAGTCTATCAACTAATGAATACATAAACAAAATGTGGTACAGTATATTCATATAATGGAATATTATTCAGTGATAAAAAGTAATAAACTACTGATGACATGGACAGACCATGAAAATACTGTGCTAAGTGAAAGAAGCCAATCACAAAACACTACAATATGATCCCATGTATATGAACAGATAAATCCATATACACAGAAAATAGATTAGTGGTTGCCTAGGGATGGGGGAAAAGGAAATGCGAGTGACTGCTCACGGGATGACAGAAAAGTTCTAAGACTGATTGTGGTGAAGCTTGCATGACTCTGTGACTACACTAAAAACCACTCAACTATATACTTTAAGTGCGTGAATTGTAAAATATGTAAATCATATTCCAGTGAAGCGGGTTTTTAAAATCAACAAGGGAGACTTCCATGAACAGATATGGGGTGATTTTCAATACACTGTCAAGTGAAAAGAGCAAACACAGAGCATGCCGCCTTCATATAAGAAAGAGGATATAAAGAAATAAACAACTATGTGCTCATTATGCAAAAGAAATTCAGGGTACCCCAGATACTACTAAAGTGAGCTACATAAAATAGGTGGAAAAGGGGCAGATAGAAGAGGAGACTGGGGACAAGTGGGAGGAATGAAGAGAATGACACTTCTCTAACATTATCTTTGTGTAGCACCCTGACTCTCAGAGCCACACTCATGGCTCAGACTCCAAAAGTAAACAATTAAATCAACTGGGATTTTAGGGGGAACCCAAAATGGAATACGAACATGAATACTCTTAAGGGCATGAGAAAGAAAAGAACTAAACTAAGTAATTGGAAAAAAGTATCTTGAGTGGATAGTGTAAGGCTAAAGGCAAACAGATGTGATTCTAGAGTTGAGACTGAGAAATTAAAAAACTGAATCTAGAAACACCTTGTAGTTCTGTAAAGAAAGTGCTCAAAAATGACAAGGGCCAGCCACGGTGGCCTGTAATCCCAGCACTCAAGGAAGCTAAGGCAGGAAGATCACACATTCAAGCTCAGCCTTAGCAACTTAGTGAAGTCTTGTCTCAAAACTGAAAATAAAAAAGGGCTGGGGATGTAGCTCAGTGCAAAGGCTCTAAATTAAATCCCCAGTATAACCAAAAAAAAAGACAAGGACCCAATCATAGGGTACAGAAGCTAACCTGAAGGAGATCCTAAACAGCCAGTACAGCAACAAAAGCAATACAATAATATTGGACTTTAACTCATAGAATAAAATGAATATCCACAACCCATACTGACACAAAGCAATTCAATAAATAAATATATGAACTGACAGCTCTTCCTTCAGATTTTTCAATTAATAAATGTAGTAGGAAAGAGAATAATTACATTGAGACAAACACCCAAAGATCCACAGATGGATGCTAAAGTCAGTGAGCATGAATTTGTGGAGAACCAGAGTTTGTATCCTCTTAGAGTATATCCCCCAAAATATTTTACTAACTAGAAAGGCAAAAATCACAACTTTTTAGTGTATAAACCTGGCAGACACCAACTAACCCAACTGATCAAAGTAAACATCACATATAATAAATACGTTAACATCTTGGACTTCTTCACAGGATGCATTGAGGACACAAATATATTATCTGTGATATTCTGAAGAAAAATGTGTACCTTCCCAGCAATCATGAGAAAACATCAGACAAAGCTAAACTGTGGGATGTTAGGCAAAATAACTGATCAGTTCAATCCCCGACACCTCTCCCCACAAAAAATAAACAAAATAACTGATCAGTATTCTTAAAAAATATCAAGGCCAGGGGAGACAATAAAAGACTGATGAACTGTAAGGACTACAAGAGACCAAAAAATAACTAAATGCAATATAGGATACTGGTCAGGATCCTGGAATGAAAACAGAAGCCTCTCAGAAAATCTTGGTGAAAGTCAAAGCATGTTGGTAGTATACTGTTAGTTTCTTGTTCCAGATAACTGTACTGTGATTCTATAAAATATAAACATCAGGGGAACCAGGATAAGGGACAAAAAGAAACTCTGTATTAGTGATGCAACTTTTCTCTAAACCTAAAATTCATTTAAAACTTTTTAAAACTAAAAAGAAAACCATCCAAGACTACATATTCATCCTGCATGTAAGCAATTCAAGGATGGTGACCATGAACCCCAAAAGGGGCTTTAAAAAGAGCTACAAAATAAAAATGAGAAAGTAAGCACAGTACCAATTGAGTAAACTATCGGAAATGCTTGGAACTAGAAGTGTTTTGGATATCAGATTTCCTTTGGATACTGGAATGTGATCTACCTGTCTTGGGATAGGGCCCAAAATTCATTTATGTTTCATATGCACCCTGACAGATGGCCTTATACAAACACTTTACACAGTATGTTTAATAACTGTTAAAATTTTATTTTTTTTTCTGTTAAAATTTTATGATTCTCCCCCCTGCCTTGGAGTCAAAGAGTTTCTAATTTGGGAGCGTTTTGGATTTTCAGGTTACATGTGCTCAACCTGTATTCATTTCTCAAATTCCCAATCCAGCAGGTGCATTTTTCTCAGAATAGCACATTCACCACTTTAAGTTTACAAGTTTCCAAACTCTATGAGTATGGTGCCTGTGGCCTAAGAACACATGATAGAGAACACCACTTTGGGCACAAAGGTACCCTTGTCCACAGAGTGAAAAGCAGTGGTGCTTCCTGACACACTCTGGCCCAGGAGTCCAGAAGCAAAACTCATAAGCTCGGTTCTGGCAAAATTTAGCTGTGTGACTGACTTGGTACAGTCGTCCCTATCTAGGTGTCAGTTTCTTCTACTATGTGACACTATGAATCAGACAACAACTGTACAACTGATCAGTCCCACTGCTTTTGTACATTTTTAATGAGAAAAAA
>PVJO010012591.1:0-54946 GCA_004026905.1 Hystrix cristata | reverse complement strand
TTTGTCCCGGTGCGGGGGCCTCTCACCTGGTTGAAAAGTCTGGGGGTTACCAAGCACCTCCCCTCCACCTTCGTGTGTCCAGGGCGGGAGGGGGAAATCTCTCTGTCGCCTGGCAACGGATGTCGCAGAGCGGGCTCACTTTGCAGGCTTTGTCCCGGTGCGGGGGCCTCTCACCTGGTTGAAAAGTCTCGGGGTTACCAAGCCTATTTTACAGAAATTTGTTTAAATTTATAAACCTCCTGTAGACAGGGAGGGAGGGAACAGAGGAGAGGGGTGGGGAAGAGGGGGGAGAACCAAGATGCATCATGTACAGGTACAAAATAAATGTGATGAATGTAACCATTATATGTAAAATGTACCAATACATGTTCTTGGTTTAAAATAAATTTTAAAAAAAAGAAATTTGTTTAAATTTTCTAACAGCACTTCACAAATTTATTTGACTATGAAAACTGTTTGCCAAAACATTTATTCCTCCCGCCCTGGTATTCTGTGGAAGAGTTTGGGGAATGGTATAGCAGCTCCTGCCAGCTTGATCTCATCTGGGAGCCTGCAGTCATCACATCAGCAAATCCCACTTCATTTTTTTTCAGAAATATTCTTTACCACCTTGCCATCAGCTCAAATCTGGCATTCCTATATTATTTACTTGAGGGCCACTACAATAATCAAACTCAGTGTTCTTATTTTAAAAATTAAACAGAAGACCAGGGGCTGGGGATTTAGCTCAGTGATTAGAGTGCTTGCCTTGCAACCACAAGGGCCTGAGTTCGATCCCCGGCACCACAAAAAAGAAAAAAAAAAAAAAAAGAAGGCCTGAGATGGAGCTTGGTAGAGCATTTACACAGCTTGCTCGAGGCCCTGGGCCTGGTCCCTAGCATGACAAGTAAATAAATGTAAAAAATAGACAGAAACTTAAAGCTTGATGTGCTGTGTTATAGAAAATATTAATACGCCAAGGAGAGACACTAGTTATAACAAAAAGGAATATGGGTATGGCTCTGGGGCGAGGATTTCCTCGCAGAAGTCACCATTCTAATGTTTACTTGTTTGACCTTAAAAAAGTTGTTTCAGCTTTCTAAGACTCCATTTGCTCATCTGTAAAGTGGGAATTATAAAAGTATGTAATTTACAGAATAATTGGATCAATTAAATGAAAAATTACAAATAAAGCAATTAGCAATGGGCCCAGAATAAAATAAGTGTTCGATAAATCTTTACTACCACTACCGTTTGTATATGGCATCTGTATTTAAAGAAGACTATGAAGCAGTATTGTACTATCGCAAAACTTGGGGATGCTAGTAGAAAACTTAGGGTTTCTTGTTGTTTACCAGAGACGGCGATTTATACTCTTTCCTTCTCCAAGAAAGCAAAAGGAAACAAGAACCTCTCCTAATTGTAGTCACTCAGTTTACCCAAAGAATCCCAGAGCAGCTGAAACAAATTGAAGCAACCAACTGCAAGTTGTAAGCAAATTACAATCACTACACAGACCATAGGAAATTCCAAAAAATTGTGGAAAAGTACAGACATAAAAGAATCTCATTTGACACTCAAGTCCTTGGCTTGGGACAATAACAAAAATGTTCCCAAGGACTGCAGAGACCTTTTCCATTGTTCGACTCAGCATTCCACTCAGGACTTAATGACAGAAGGCGTTGCAGTTGTAATTATTCTTCTCTGGGTCCCACCCCACCCACCCTCCTCCTGCAGGCTCTCTGCAGCCCTGCCCAGTCCCTGTAGAAGGGGAAAGGCACAAAGAGGGATGTTTGTGGCCAGACTGTCTCCAATTAGTGAAAATGAGAACAATGATTGGCTTTTCCTCTGGACCAGCCTGGAAAAAGAAATCCTGCATTGTTGAGTGAGACGAGGAAAGAATTTTTGGCCAAAGTATCAAATTCCAAGAAGGAATCTTCGGGGATGTATAATGACTGTGACCCATTCCACCCAAGCAGTCAAAGCCCCAGAAATTCAGAAGACATATGAGGCAGCCCTAGAAAGGGTAATATGGCCGCTAACCCACTGCTTCTCAAAGCCTGTGACATATAAACATCACCCGTGTGCTTATTTTTTAAAGGCAGATCCCAGCGTTGAGTCCCATTGCTCAGAAGCAGGGTTAGTAGATCTGGCCAAGAACCCAAAATATTACCAATAACCTCTCCTCCTCCAGAATAATTACCTTCCCAGTGATCTACATTCTAAAGTTAAAGACAGCTTCCCAGAATGGGTGGTGGAGAATGAGTGCTAAGCAGGCTGATGAGGCCCAGCTCCAAGTGCAACTGGTTTTCCATCGCATTTGTGATCAATAACATTTTTCTAGGATACTAATGATTAACACCATCACAACAAGGAATAATGAGCAAATTATAAATCAAACATCAGATTCCAATTCTAGCTCCTGTGTCTAAGGACTGAAAAAAACCTAATTTAAGACTCCTGTTCCTCCTAAAACCTGGGTGTGGGGGTGAGGGGAAACAAGTTCTTTGTGTGGAGTAAACAGGGCAATGTATCTAAATGTGCTTGCAACTTGTAAAATGGTCAATAAATATTTTTTGGGCTGGCTAATATCATTCTCTCAGAACCAAATCCATCTTAATAGTGAGAGTCTGAAAAATTCAGTAACTAAGGGGCTCTCTAGGGTCTCCAAATCTCAGTATCTATATTAGGGAAATAATTTTCTAACATACACGTATGTATGTGCATATGCATCCATGTATGTACATACATATAGATATTTGTATGTGCATATACACTTCCGAATGTACATACATATACACTATACATGACTAATTCTCCATTGGTGGAACCACAACTTCTTCATACTTTCTTCTGAACTCTTGAAACTTCAGTGATATAATCCCATAGGTGAAAAATTCTGTGACAACTCAAATACTTTGTTTCATAAACCCATTCCTTGACCAGCTCTGGAGATGTTCCTTTGCCAACTCTTAAGTCTTCTCTAAGTATGGACTGCTAAATCCTCAAGGAAGGAAGCGTCCTTGTACTTCAGTCTGGCTGACCATAAAATCGTAGCAGCTCCTAGGAAACTAGCTCAATGCCCAGAACTTTACTGGGAATGAAAGCTCCCAGCAGGAGCTCCCTCTGCCTCCTCAATTCTTCCCCAAATCCGGGCATCATTTATCTAGAGCTTATGTGAAAGCAGAAATAAAAATGGGGATAAAAAATGGGAATTAAAAACTGGAGGAAGAGAGGGAAATATGGTAAAGAAACTGAGAAAGAAGAGTCCCCAAGAAACTCCAGCCAAATACACTTAATAATTTTCACATCTGTTGGAGCAAGAGCCAGGAAAGAACCCCTATGTAGGTGGACCCTGTGGGAATGTCATGTTGATGAAGCTATCATTCATAAGCTACAGCTTTGGTCCCCACCCGACCACCGCTCTCACAAGCTGTTCCTTACAGGAAGGCCTCCTCTTCACAAATGTACCTTTAACTATCTAGATCTTTGTCTGTCCCAAGGCCTCAGCCTTCCGAAGAGCAGGGGGCTTAAGTCCAAAGGCTGCTTGGGGACAGCCACAACTAATAAGCAGAAAGTCAGAGGAAATGGATACTTAACCTTCACTGTACCCAGTATATCACATCTCCCTTATGGCCCAGAGGAGGCTCCCAGAGAGCGAGTGGGGCAGGAGGAGTGCTCGCTTCCAGGCCTGAGTCCTGGGAAATCAGAATGATGTTTATATTTCCATGCTCAGGCACACTGAGGAAACCTGGTGTGGGATGAAAGGAAGTCTAAAGCTTTCACTTTTATTAGCTGTGTTCATGAGGCAATTTGCTTTAACCTCTCTTGACTCAGTTTCTTGATTTATCAAGTCAAGTGGACACTAATTACCTCTCACTCAAATAGCTTAGGTTTGCTGAGAAAAAGTTCAGTATGAAATAGTGTGTGATCATCAACTCATGATGTGCACAAGGAACCTGAGGCCCAGAACAAAATACTGATATCATTTAAAAGTAGAACTGGCTAATCACCATGACTCTCTATCAGCATTCCAGGTTAACGTCAGCTACTGCTGGCCACTTGGAACTGCAACGTAACTCATTTCTTGGCCTCTGCTGTTGGGTCCCACTAATCCTACTAATGCATTTCCTATAGAGAACACGGAGGGGATGTAAACAATTTATTGTGAAATACACCATGCCTAGAAAGATAGTATTTACGACTTATAGTTTAAAAATAGTAAAGCAAATGTGCAGCTAAACAAATAATCTTCATTATGTTTACAGCCTCCTGTGAGTCCCTGCTTAACTGTATTTCTCTCTTTTCTCCTAAAATCTAATCATTAGGATATATTGTCTTTTTTATTTCCTTGTTTTTCCTTATATTGTTACCACAAATGTATGCATTGTAAAGTAACAACTCAGTCTTAAAACTTTATTAAATGTCATTTAATGAAATCATATGAAGTATTCTTTTGTTATTTGCTCCTTACTTTTCAGCGTTGTTTCTGAGGTTTATCTATAATGATGCACATAGTCCTTCAAATTTCATTGCTGCAAAATGTTATGTAGTATGAATAAACATGAGTTATTATCCATTCATCTCCTGATGAAAATGTGGGCTATTTCTAGTATTTTACTATTATAAAAAATAGCACTATACTTTCCTTGTGCATGCTTTCACGTACATTCAATTTCTAAGGGAATATTCCCAGAGTAGAACAGCTGATCATGGAGTGCACCCATCATAGTCTTTGTCAGATAATGTAAGAGTAACTTGGATTTCCTGATAATTAATGAAATTTGAGATCTGACATAATTTTTTGCCTATTCGAGTACCATATTTTTAAAATCATCCTCCTTGCCTTTTGTTTACTTTTTATATTGGGCTGTTTGCTTATTTTATGTTTATACACTCTGAATAAATAACCTTTTTCAGTCCTATGTGCTACAAATATATTTGTCAGATCTGTGGCTATTTATGTCATAACTATAGCCAGACAGGGTGTTACTCACAGCACTCTGGTAGGACAAGGAAGGAAGATCACAAGTTTGAGCCTAGTCTGGAAGCTGAGCAACTTAGCAAGACTCTGTCTCAAAAGAATAAAATCAAAAGGGTAGGGGTAGTAGCTAAGAGTGAAGTCTGAGCTCAATCCCTAGTACCACCAAAAAATATTTAATTTTAATGTAAAATTTCTCAGATGTTTATCATGCATTTTCCTTTGTGGTTTCTTGAATTTTCTATAATAAATCTTTCTCTATCATGAGGTCATAAAGAATTCTGTTCTATTCTATTCTATGGATTTGAAATATTTAAATATTTTGACTCTCTGATTTGACATAATTCTACTGGATATTTTAAAAACATTTGTATTGGAAAGTACACTATATGCAGAAAAGTGCAGAGATTAACCATCACAAAGTGATAACCAGGTCAAGAAATAGAAGATACGCTAATGCTACAGAGTCCCCCTTCCTCCACCTGCTCTGTCCTCTCCCAACTCCAATTGCCACAACCTGGCGAGGGTAGCTGTATTTTCACCTCTAATCCAATAGTTTGGTTTTGTCCATTTTCAAAGTTCAGATAAATTGAACGTTATGTAAATGTCTATTTGGCTTCTTTCATTTTATATTATGTTTTCACGTTCATTTATTTTGTTGCACTTAACAGCATTTTGCTCATTTTCATTGGACTATGAAATAAACTGTGATGAATTTTACAGAAATTTATTTATTCTGTTCTGATGGTGGACATCTGTAGTGTCTCCAGTTTGAATTACCAACAATATTTCCATATAAGCACTTTTACATGCCTTTTGTAAAACATGTGTCACATTTCTGTTGGGAATGTTACTAGGAGTTCCTGGATTATAAAAGACAGGTATGCACAGCTTCAGAATATACCACTGAGGATTATTCTGAAACGGTGATACCAATTTACAATTGTACTGAGGGTATGAGGGCCTACAAATGACCTTGTTATATGTTGTTATGGTTTTGATCAGCAATTACCTAATTATTACAAATGTGAGTACCTTTTGTTTATGTGAGTCTGCAATTACCTAATTATTACAAATGTGAGTACCTTATGTTTATCAGGCATAATTCATAGGGTTTTTTAACATTTACTACTAAATATGATATTTATTTTAAGTCTTTACAAAATCTTTCATTAATTAAGAAGTTTTATTTAACTCCTGGTTTGATAAAAGGTCTAATCATGAGAGAATTCTGGCCTTCAACAATGTCTTTTCCCCTTATCTGTCGAAAAGAATCATACAATTTTTCTTGTTTAGCTTAAGACAGATTACGTGAATAGGTTGTTTTTGTTTCGCAGTGCTAAACAAAACTGAATTCTGGTATTTTCACTACTTAGTCAAAGTGCAGTTTTTCACGCACTAGTAGATTTAATTGCTAGTATTTTGTTTAACATTTTGGTAAGCATGATTATGAACAATTTTTATCTGTAATATTTTTCATAAAGTATTCTTGTTTGTTTTTGGTACCAAGCATACAGTAGGCCATGATTGCTTCCCCAACCCCTAATTTGGAAAAGGTATTTAGTTTATTTTCTAATCCCTGAAAGTTTGTTAAAAGTTCCTGCAAAGGGCCTGGGGATTTAGCTCAGTGGTTAGATTGCTTGGCCCAAGTTCGATCCCCAGCACCAAAAAAAAAAAGTTCCTGCAAAAATTTTAGTCCTGCTATTTTCATTGTAGTATATATTTAAACCAGTATTTAATTTCTTTGAGGGTTGTTCAACTATTTAGGTTTTTCACTTTTTATGAAATTCAGTTAGTAATTTTTATTTCTTCTAGGGATTAAATACTTTGAGTTTTCAAATGGATTGCATAAAGTTTCTTATGGTTTTGTTATATTGTCTTTTTGTGTCTGCTACACCAAAGGCATATCATGTCCAAGCCTGATATCTATGCCTTTTTTTGTTTACCTTAACAAGATTATTTCTTTCCTTCAAGTTTTGTGGATGTTCACTTCTGGGTTTTGTTTTTTTTTTTTTTTTTTTTTACTAGCTACATTGCATTCCCAGTACATCAATTTTCAAGCTTTCTTTTTTCCTTACATAAGCAGGTAAATCTTTCAATTCCCATCAACCATTATGTTATATACCACAAATTTCACAAATACTGTTTTCCTTCGATAAAGTTCTAAGAATTTTCATTATTATTTCCTTTTTGATATATTAAGGTATCTAGAAGTGCATTAAAATTTCAATATGAAAATAAATTCAAAGATCCTCCCACCTGGAAATTTTAAAATAAATGAAAACTAGAAATATTTTTTAACTTAAAATTTTCAGCTATTTTCAAACAAATAGTGTCACCCCAGTGAGGGGAGAATAAAAAATGAACCAACAAAAGAAAAATTTTATAGGCTACAGAAAAAATAAAGAACTCTAAGCAAATATTTATCTGTATTCCGGATATTTTTTAAAGACACAAGGGTTAGCAATTTCAAAACTGCTTTGAATATCTCCTAGATGGAATGATAATTAAATACATTATTGGTAATAGGAGCCAAATTTTGTATAGCTGGAGAAGGAAATTATGAAAAGAGAAAAAAAAGTTAATGAAACTTTGGTATTGGATTGGAATTGGAAATATTACTATGAACTCATAGTTTGATGAAGGCATAAATATATAGATTAGATTAGGCAGATATTAATATAGATATTGATATTGAAGTAGATGTGCAAGGGACTGTGTGTACATACATACACATATGTTTGTGTATACATATTTATATTTACAGGGCCTGGAAGCAATTATACTCTAATAAATATGAGCACACCTAGCATCCAAATTTAAATATATCTTTCCACACACACACCCCCCAGAGATTTGTGGAGAAATGGTTTATTCCAATCTGATGCAGAAAAAGTACAAGACGAATTTCAGACATCTTACTGTGCCAGAAAGTAAGGCAGTACTGCACTAAACATTGATGAATGTTTAGAAAGGACACAAGGGATAGTTTAAAGAGGCTTCTATTTCACGAACCTTGACAATTTGGAGCATCTAATAATGATAGAAAGTGTTGCTATCTATCATTATTAGAAAGTGTATCTATCTAATTACGAATCAAGAATACTTAGTATAGATAGAAAGATGAATGAAGATAAGGGAGAAGGAAAAGCTCTTCCTCACAGTCAAATGCCAATAATTAAATGTACAAAAAACGATAGAAATCAGAAAATCATCATTGGTAACCACACAGTCAAAACTTATGAAGAGGGGTGAAAACTAAGTAGAGAAATGGACAAAATAATCTGAACAGGAACTTTGTACAAAAATATTTAGTAATTAGAGACAAAGTTTAGATCTACACAAATGCAAAAATCAACTAATTTCTATATAATAATAATGAAAAATTATAAGAGAAATTTAAGACAATAATTTCATTTAAAATAGCATCAAAAGCAATGAAGCATTTCAGAACAAATTTAACTGAGGAGACAAAGAAATTGTACAGTGAAAACTAGAAAACACTGGTGAATGAAATTAGAAAGGACACAAATAAAAGGAAACATATCTACTCTCATGGATTCAAGACTTACTGTTAAGATGTTAATACTTTCCAAAGTGAGCTACAGATTTAATGTGTTCTGTATGAAAAATCCCAAAAAAACTTTTACAGAAATAGAAAAATCATCTAAAATTCATTAAGAATCTCAAGAGACACTGGATAGTCAAAACAATTTTAAAAAGTAAGAACAAAGTTGGAGCTCTTACACTTGTTGATTTTGACTTACTACAAGGCTACAGTAATCAAAATAGTATGGCAATAACATTAAAAACTGACATTCAGAACAAAAGGATATAATAGAGTGTACAGAAATATGTCCTTGCATATATGTTCAAAAGATTTTTGGCAAAGTGTGAAGACCATCCAAGGAGGAAAGAAGAATCCATTCTAAAAATTGTGTTGGGAGAACAGGAGGACATCCAAATATGAAGTTATGAAGTTGGACCTTTTCCTTATATCATATTCTAAAATAATTGAAAATGAATGAAATACTTCAACACAAAAATTAAAATGATTAGAAGAAAACAAAGATTTAGAGGAAAATATAAGGAAAAAGCTGTGTGACATTGAGTTTGGGAATTATTTCTTGGATTGGATAACAAAAGTACACACAACAAAAGTAAAAATAGATAAGTTAGACTGCATAAAAATTCGAAATTTCTGTGCATCAAGGGACATAATCAACAAAATGAAAGGACCACCTGCAGAATAGGAGAAAATATTTGCAAATTATATATCAGATATGTTAATATCCAGAATAAATAACTACTGTAAGTCAACAACGAAATATATAACCCAGTCTTAAAAATGACCAAAAGACACAAGTAGACATTTCTCTAAACGATATATACAAATAGCAAGTATATGAAAAGATGACCAACATCATTAATCATCAGGGAAATGCAGAGCAGATATCGCTTTATACTCATTAAGGCAGCTATAGAAAAAACAATTGTTGGCAAGGACATAGCGAAATTGGAGCCCTCCCAGTATTGATGGGAATGTAAAAGGGTGTAGTTGCAGTGGGGGAAAAGTATGATGGTCCCTTAAAAGACTAAATAGAACTACCACATGATCTTGCAGTTTCACTTCTGGGTATATTAAGAATTGAAAGTCCTAAAGAAGCATTTCTATACCCTTGCTCATAGCAGCACTGTTCACAGTAGCCAAGAGGTAGAATCAGCCAAGTGGATGATTGGATTAATAAAATGGAGCATCATATGTGGATGAATGGATTAATAAAATGGAGCATATATGTGCAATAGAATATTAGTCTAGAAAAGGAAGAGAATCTGAAAAATGCTGTCATGTGGCTAAACCCTGAGGACATGATGTTAAATGAAATAAGTCAGTTGCAAAAAGACAAATACTATATGATTCTACTTATGTAGACATCTAGAATGATCAAATTCATAGAAATAGAATGTAAAATAAAAAGGGATGGTTAGGGAGATATGGGTAGCTGTTTAATGGGTATGAAGTTGTGGTTTTGCAAGATGAAAATGTATAGAGATAAGTCATACAGCAATGTGAACATACTTAGCACAAGCAAACTGCATACTTAAAAACAGCTGAGAGTGTTTTATGTTATGTATATTTTACCATAATTTAAAAAAACTAGGGACTGATTTTGTAGATCAGTGGTAGAGCACTTGCCTAGTATGCATGAGGCCTGGATTAATCCCCAGCACTGCCAAAAAAAAGTCAAAGTTTTGGAGCTGAGGGGATAGCTGGTAGAGAGCTTACCCAGCATACGCAAGACCCTGGTTTCAATGTCTGGTAACAAAAACAAACAAAACTAATGCTGTTCTTTAATTTAAAATATTTATCCGTATTCTCAAGCTAATAATATTTGGGGTACCTCAAAATACTAAAATGTCTATATTGAGGCACTATTTTTCACCTGTATTATAGTTACCACAACACATTCTGTTGACTGGAGTTTGGGCAAATAAGCACAGCTACACTCTGTTGGTGGGAAAACAAACTGATGTAAACCTTTCTGGCAGGAAATGTAGAAATATGTAGCAAAATTACATATGTGTTTACCTTTTGACTCAATAATTTTACATCTACAAATTGACTCTACTGCGCCCCTCTACCAACATGAAAACAAATGTGTACACTACAATATTGTTTGTAATTGCAAGATGTTCAAAATACAGAAATACAGTCAGCTCTCTGTTTCCACAAGTTTTGAGTCCACAGGCTCAACTAACTACAGATCAAAAATAACTACAAAAAACAAAAATTACATCTGTGCTGAAAGCATAAGACTTTTTCTTTCTCGTTATTTCCTGAACAACACAGCATAGCAACTATTTAAGTATCATTTACAGATACTTTCAACATGGCTGATTTTAAATGGGATGTGCACTGGAGAAGCGTGGAGGAGAAACACCAGATAACGCAGGTATTCTGAAAAAGAAGAGGCAAACCTACCCAGATATGGAAAGCCAACCTGAAAGAAGAATCTTGTAGATCAAACCAAATAATTGGGCTTTTGAAAAAAGGAAGCGGGGCCATGGCTGGTCTGCAGCTCACCACATATCTTTTACCAGGCAAACACACCATCTTGGAAGCACTTCTGATGGATGGAGAGAAGGAGACAGCACAGCAGAGGCCATACTCCTGAGAGGAGTTCCCTACATACACTCCCTCCCACCTGGAAGAGGAAACCAAGCATGGGAGTTAACTGCAGTTAGGACCACAGGGAAGCTTTGGACTGCCACCAGAGAAACAGATAGCAGCCTAAAAACATTATCCTCTCCTAACACCAGGGGACACGGTGTCCGTGTTGCAGCCTGTGGACTGTCCACCACTCAGCACCGATTAGGGAAGCCCCCGCCCTAGGCAGAGAGGATGAACACAGTGAACTGAAAGCAGGGCCGAGCTTGCTGGCGGGGACTGTGGATCACATTCCTGCAGACACGGGAGAGGGGGAGAGACTCTGCACAGCTGGGCCAGACCGAGCGTTTTCCACTGTTTCCCTTGCAAACACCAGAAAGCTTTGAGACGGCATAAAATCCTGCCTACTGTCCAGTGTCCGGTGGAGGCGAAGGCGGCCCCGTGCCGGTAACTGCACCAAATTCCGTCGGTTGGAAAGCAGAACTACTGAGATGGGGACAGGTAAAGGTAAGGGCAAAGGGACGGAAAGCAAGGCCTGGGTCAGATGGCTTCTGGTGATACACGGGGCAGAAGGCTTCTGGAGAGAGAGCACGCAGAGGACCACAGGAATGTTCTGCAGTGAGGTAGCACAAGTGGGAGGTAATTAGCAGAAGGTGAGGGAGAACAGGATCCTTTACCAGACACTGGACAGTGGGCAGGATTTTATGCCGTCTCAAAGCTTTCTGGTGTTTGCAAGGGAAACAGTGAAAAACGCCCGGTCTGGCCCAGCTGTGCAGAGTCTCTCCCCCTCCCCGTGTCTGCAGGAATGTGATCCACAGTCCCTGCCAGCAAGCTCGGCCCTGCCTAGAGAACTGGATCTTGGACAAACTACACCACATCCTCTTCTTCCTAAATTAATTAAGGTGGTCTGATCTTGGGAGAGAGACAAAGGTCTAGAGTTGTTCCCACCTAGAGCATAATTTGCAACCAAGTGGTGGATCCATACAGATCGATGGCTCTCACCAGTCCCAAGCAGAGTTAAGCAGTCCACAGCAGGAAACTGGACTGTGACTGGAGCGTGAAGGGAACCGTGCCCACACTCTGGCTCTATGTAGAGGCCGCATGGGGTGTTTTGTTTGTTTCCTTGCTTGTTTATCTCTCCTGGGTTAGCTTTTTTTTTTTTTCTTTTGCTTCATTATTTTTTTTTAATTTTTTAAGGGTTTTCTTTCTTTTATTCTGGTATTTCTTAGTCTTTCTTCTGTTTTCTCTTTTAATATTCTTTCCTCTCTATTCTTTTTTCTTAGGTTTCCCTCTTTTTCCCTGTTCCCTTGTCTTCTTTCTCTTCTCCTTCACTTTTTGTGTGATACATATATCACACATACATACACACACATATGCCTGTGTATGTACAAAAGATATATATATGTCTGTATATGTACAAAAGAGATTTAAGAATTTACCAGTGCTTTAACTTGAACAATAACATGCATGGGCACATAACAGTAACACTTAACAGAATTGTGCTTAGAAAATCCAAACAAAACTGGCTACGAATATATTAACAAATTCCAACAACCTAACAGCTTCCCTTGATCACTAAATATGCTTCTCTCTCTCTGTATCCCTTCTCCTGCCTCCACAAATATTTTCTCAAAGCCCCCTCAGCACTAGTCCTTTGCTCTAGCTATAAAAGTGCCTCCAACAGAGACTAACTCTTATCTATATTTCACCTACTGACATTTCTCTTATTTCCCTCTCTTGTTACTGACCTCACCCTTTTCTTTTCCCCTTCCTTTTTCCTCCCCAACCCACATCCCAAACTAACCATTAATAGCAATATGCTATAGACTGTAAGGGCTACTGATAAAAGGACAAAATTGTCCAAACAGATTTTAATGTTCATGGTTAGTGTATGGTTAGATCTGTGCATGCTGCTATACCCAATAGGAATTCTTTCCTTATAATGCAGTGACTGGGTCCAACCCAATTAAAGTGAATAGGTTGAAGTGGTAGACAATGCCTCCTGGCAAATAAAGCCAAGATCACATCACTAGTAAACAGAATGTGACTAAAAAGCTCTTCATACCAACAACAAAGTCTCTTCACACTATTTGACCTCAATTCTCAGCACAAAAAAATGTAACACGAAAAAACAAGATAGTAAAATTCCTCTGAAGACTCCTAACTCCCCCTAGAGCAGAGACAAGGTGCACTGATGTAAAGGAAATGAAACACAGATAGCTGAACTGTACAAAATACTCAAAGAAGAAGCAAAGAAAATCAGTAAGCCCAAAGATTATATAAATAAACAGATAGTGGAATTAATGAACATACTGACCAATGTGGTTAAAGATATCAAATGAAAAAATTTAGAAGAGCTAACAAAAAACCTTCAAAACATGAGTGACAAATTGACCAAAATATAATCCATAAAAATGTGCCAAACAGAAAGACTAAGTATAAAGAGTCTATTGAAAATATGAATACTAGAAGTGACCAATATGAGGACAGAGTGTCAGACCTCAAGTTCAGAATGGAAACACAGATCATATCATTACGAACCACAAGAGAACAAGGAAAATTGATCCAACAGCTACTAGATGATGCTAAGAAGACAGCTTGGAGTTACAGAATAACTCAAAAGCAGCACACATGGAATAAAAACTTCAGTTTACAGAAATCATAGCAGAAAACTTTCCACATACAAGGGAAGAACTCAACATACAGTTAAATGAGGCATGTAGAACTCCCAATACTTGCAATGAAAGGAGAGACAAAGACAAACCAAGTACAAGGAAGGAAATAATGAAGAACAGAGCAGAAGTTTATGAAATTGAGCCAAAACCACTAAAAATCAATGAATTGAAGAGCAAATTCTTGAAAAAAAATAGCCAATCCTTTAACCAAATTTACCCCCCAAAAAAGGAAGAAAATCCCATATCAATGCAATTAGAAGTGAAAACAGTGAAATCACAACATTGCTGAAATTCAGAAGATTATTAGTAACTACTATGAAAACTTGTATTCCAGCAAACTGGAGATCCTAGAAGAAATGGACAGATTCTTAGACACATATTGTTATGGTTTGTGTCTAGATGTCCCCCCAAAGCCTCATGTGGTAAGAGATAGCTGGATCTAGAGTGTGTGATTACTAAATTGATCCATTGATCGGCTTGGCATTGTTCTGCTGGGATCAAGGATGTGAGACTGAAATTGGGGGCGGGAATGCGGGCTGCCCTGGGGGCAGGTAGCCTAGATAAAGATACAGGAAGAAGCTTAACTAGCTGCTTGTTTGCATTGCTTATTTGCATACACTCCTTGCATTTTCCTCACTTTACTTTTGCGGCGGGCCGGCTGCTGGTCTGCACGCCAGCCCGCTCTGCTTCGGACCCAGCGGACTATAGACTGAAACCTCTGCAGACTGTGAGCTAATAAACCTTTCTTCCCCTAACTTTGGGTGTCGAGTATTCTGTCCCAACAATGAGAGAAAAGTAACTAAAACACATATGAATCATCAAAACTAAACCAAGAAGATATAAAAACTTAGAAAAATCTAAGCAAGCAAAGAAACTGAAGCTGTAGTAAAAAACCTACCAATGAAGAAAAACCCAGGACCCAGTGGATTCAGGGCTGAATTCTACAAGCACTTCAGAGAAGATATAACACTAACACTTTCCAAACTCTTTAGTGAAATTTAAAGGGAAGGAATACTTTCAAATTCATTCCTGGAAGCTAACATTAACCTGATTCCAAAGCCAGATAAGAACCCAACCAAAAAATAAAAATGCAAGCCAATCTCTTTAATGAACATATATACAAATATCCTCAAAATACACTGACAACAGTGTAACAAATCATCAAACATAATATATCATGACCAAGTAAGCTTCATCCCAGGAATGAAAGGATGGTTTAACATATTCAAATAAATAAATGCAATACATCAAATAAATAGAAATGACAAAAATCACATGATCATCTCAACAGATGTAGAAAAAGCCTTTGACAAAATCCAACATCCATTCATGATTAAAAAAAAATTCTGAAGAAAATAAATTTAAAATGGCCTTTTTTACTTTGTAAAAACCATTTATAAGAAACTGACTGCTAATGTTATATTAAATGTGGGAAAACTAAAGCTTTTTCTGTAAAATGAGGAACAAGACAGCGATGCTCACTATCACCACCCTCGTTCAATATAGTGCTCAAAACATTAGCCAGAGCAATCAAGCAAGAGAAAGAAATAAAAGGGACATATATAGGAAAGGAAGAAACCAAATTATCATTATTTGCAGATGATATAATCCTTTATGTAGATTATCTAAAAAATTCCACCAAAAAGCTCTTAGAATTAATAACCAAATTCAGTAATGTAGCAGGATACAAAATCAACACACAAAAATTAATGTTTCTTTACCACAACAATGAGCTTGCTGAGAAAGAAATTAAGAAAACAATACCTTTCATAATAACATCAAAAAAAATTAAGCATGTAGAGATTACCCTAACCAAGGAAGTGGAAGAGCTCTATAATGAAAACTACATGACTCTAAAAAGTGACATTGAAGAGGACTTCAGAAAATGCCTCTCCCGTTCCCAGACAGGCAGAACTCATTTGTCAAAACGACTATACTACCAAAATTGATATACAGATTTAATGCAATCTCAATCAAAATATGAACATCATTCTTCACAGAACTAGAAAAGGCAATTTTAACATTTATATGGAACCGGAAGAGACTCAGAATAGCAAAAGTAATTCTGGGCAACAATAGCAAAGCAAGAGTCATCACAACTCTGGATTTCAAGATATACTACAAAACTATAATAATAAAAAAAAAAGAAAAAAGAAAAAAAGCACAATACTGGCACAAAAACTGGGGGAAAAATCTATATTAAGAAACATCCCCCGGCATACTAGGTCATCTAATCTTTGACAAGGAGCCAAAAATATATGCTGGAAAAAAGATAGCCTCTTTAACAAATGGTGCTGAGAAAACTGGTTAAACACATGTAAAAGATTGACTCCAGACCCATATCTATCACCATGTAGCAAAATAAAATCACAGTGGGTAAAAGCCATAAGCATTATAAAACAGAAACACTTAATCTGCTGGAAAACAAAATAGATAAAACTCTTGAAGACATAGTAACATGAAAGGACTTTTTCAACAGAATCCCAGGTGCATAAGAAATAACATCAAGAATCAGTAAATGGGATTATATCAAATTAAACAACTTCTGCACAGCATGAGAAATAATCAATAGAGTGATGAGACAACCTACAGAATGGAAAGAAATACTGTCAGCTACTACTCTGACAGAGGACATAATATCTCAAATATACAGAATAATAAAAAAAAAAGGAGGAAGGAAAGAAAGAAAAAGATAAAAGGACCCAAATAAATGAATGGGCAACTGAAATGAACAGACACTTCCCAGAAAAAGAAGTATAAATGACTAATAAATATATTTTAAAAATTCAATATCTCTGGCTACCATAGAAAAGCAAATTTAAAAAAAAATTGAGATTCCATTCAATCACAAATGCTGGCAAGGTTGTAGGTGGAAAGGCCTTCTTCTCCAAAGTTGGTGGGAGTGTATACTGGTACAACAAATATGGAAATCAATATGGAGATTCACCAAAAAAACTAATTATAGAAATTCCTTATGACCCAGCTATTCCCATTTCTGTGTATCTTTTCAAAACAGTTAAAAACATACTACAGCGATACAGGCATACCCATATTTATAGCAGCACAACTCACAATAGCTAAATCTTGGAAGCCAATTTTATATCATTAACAGATGAACAATAAAGAAAATGTGATATTTACACATAATGGAGTACTACTGTGCCGTAAAGAAGGGAAATTTCAGTAACTTGTAGGAAAATGGATATACTTTGAGACCATAATGTTAAGTGAAATAAACCAGATACATGAGCTGCAGTATCACATTCTCTTATAGAAGAAACCCAAATATAAATAATTTAAAAAGCAAAATAAAAGATAGACAACAGAAAATGGGAAATAGACCTTCTGCAAATGGGAAGGGGTTCTGGAGATGGAGGGAGGGGAGAGAAAAAGGGAATGAAATGAATTAAGATAGATTAAGTACATGCATCTTTTCCCGAAGATAAACATAAACATTATGTACCACAAACATGCACCAAATCTGGCCTCACAGAGATAGACATTTGGAGGAACAGAAGAACTATTTGTACTGAACAAGTCATGAGAAAGAAATGCATTAAGGTGTAAGATTTGATTTCAGGAGGACACTCAGTGATCTGACTCATTCTGGATAGAACAGTGGCCAATAACATAAACATCCCCTTGGTTCAGACCACCATGAACGAATGATGTGAAAGGCGGGTCATTCAAAGAGTATGACCAAACTCTCCTGTTTGCTGCTGTTCTCACTTGTGCCAATTAATACAGATTGTCAACTTGACTGGATTAAGGGGCTCCTGGAAGGGTGACTGCATTGTGAGGTAGTGACCAATGAATTAACACACTGATGCCCTCATAGCTTACTGCGCTATTAAGGTCCTAGTCGGAGCTAACAGTCATGAGCACATGATTGTGGGGACTGTCTCTTGTCCCTGCCTGTTTCCTTCTGTGCTCTTCCTCTGCTCTGTGCTTTCTGGATGTTACAAGGAAAAAAGCTTTTCTGCCATGATGGTTCTGCTTTGGAGCCAGCCAACCATAGACTGAAACCTCTGGGCTAAAACCTCTGGGCTAGGGACCAGCTTCTCCTGCTTTAAAGAAGTAACGCCAGTACCATCTATACTGTAACAAATACTACTATAAGTAATCCAGATATGAGTTAAAGTATATGGGAGAATGTGTGTAGATTTTGGGTAAACACAATGCCATTTTATATAAAGTACTTGACAATCTTTGGGTTTTGGTATCCACGGACCTTTCAGAAACCAGTCTCCTGTTGATACTAAAAGAATGATTGTACTCTTAAATTTCTGTACCTGAGTGTTTTAGTTACTTTTCTCTCATTGCCAAGACAAAATACCAGACACCCAAAGTTAGGGGAAGAAAGGTTTACTTAGCTCACAGTTTTCAGTCCACAGTCAGCTGGATCCAAGGCAGGGTGACGTGGTGGACAGGCAGAAGGCAGCAAGGTAAGCAAGGGATGCAAGCAAGGGGGACTAACCAGCTTCTTCCTGCATTTTATATTTTATTCAGGCTGCCAGGATTAGGGCGGTGCCAAAGCAATCAGTGGATTGATTTAATAATCACACTCCCTTAATCCCAGCATCACACACTCTAGATCCAGCTCTTACCATGTGAGGCTTTGGAGGGACATCTAGACATGAACCATAACACTGAGTAAGACATAATAAACTATGGCTGCCTGCATATTATATATTATATAATTTCCAGATTTAAGATTCTTAGGCCATAATGTATGAACACCTCAGTAGTCATTTCTATTTTTTGCCATGTCACCATCCAAATTTCCATGGCAATTAGCACTATAGAGATGCTATAATAATAATTTTTAAAAACTTAACATCAAATTGATGTAGTTAATCTAAAGGATCAGTATTTTTGATGTTTACTCTTTGTTGCATATCTGTGGATTTTAGAATTTTTGACTTCTAAGAAAAGAAAAGAGAGTCAGTGTAAATAAAATGGTTTTAACAAGTAACTTGGCTATTTTTCTCTAATTAAAATGATCAGTTTACAAGAATTATTGGTTATGTTATTATTAATAAATAATGACATGGCTACCATTTTTGACACTTGCAGCTAATACTTTTTATAGTCTTTATTCTGTATGACAAAATCATTTTCAGTTAATAATGATATAAAATAATAATTGTAAAAAAAGCAGGAGATCTATTGTTCAGATATCTCAGAAACCTTAGTATTTAATTTCAAACAAATTTAAAGACAATTAAAAAATCAGATGTTCATTCTGTTGTCCCAATAGTCACAGTCTATAGTCAAAACAAAATAATCGTTTCTTTGAAAATACTGACTTTTTTACAGTTTGTCAGGATTTATAAAATCGTAAGTTCTTAAGTGTCAGTTGTTTCCTTTGCTCTTTTCTCTTTTTCCCTGAATAGCAGAGAAAGGTCCATATTTGTTCTGAAAAGGTACAATGGCTCTCTTAACTGGATTAACTCTTGCCATCTGGAAATGCTATTGCCCAACAGCAATATCAAAACAGATTAAAATATCACTTGCTGTCTCTTCTTCATCAGAGTCTTGGCTTTACTCGTGCCATATTCTTCTCCATGTTTTCAGTCTTGTCAGTGTTGATACTTGCTAACATTTCCTTTCTCTTCCCTGTCAATGCTTATAGGAGATGATTCATTGTTGTCTTTCATCCCAGCTTCATCTGAATCTTGTATTGTTTCTAATATCCATGCTTTGGAGATGCCAACTTGTACTTTTTCACAATTTTCATAAACGTTATGCAATGTTGAAGGCATTACATACTTCAAAATAGATCCAGACGTTATGGCTTCAGTTGCCTCTTGCATTTTGAAAAAATTTTCTTTGTTGAGCTCCACTGAGTTGTCACCCTTTCATGTTCATACGGAATTTTCAATACAAATTTCTTTACAAAATTCAGAACAATTATTAAACAGTTGCTGGTGTTAGAACAATATTCTAAAAGATGAAAGTCCTCCAAGCACCTGTAGGGCAAAAGTGTATAATTCAATAGAACTTTGTATCAACTAGTAGTTTTAGCTTTGATGCTTTAATTAAAATCTCATATAAAATTTCTTATGCAAATAATTCTCTAAAAACTAGTGAATTTTAATGCAACCAAAATGTCTGCAAAATGTTCAATTTATACAATGACTAGAGTGTACCATTTAAATGTTTTTTAAATTTTTTTTTATTTATTCTTTAGCCTAAAAAGAAAAAGTTGATTAAAGAAGAATATACTTCAATTTTTAAAATATTTTTCAAGATCATAAAAAACTGCTAAACATTAACTGAAATTTGCACTTTTTAATGAAAAAAGCTACACTTCAAAGTATTCCACCATTCAATTTTAAGTGCAAAAACTAACTCTTGTGGTTACGCAGAAAATAAAATAAAAGTAGATAAAGTTCTATTTATCTTCACAGTCACAGCATTTATCACTGCCTAATTTGAATGTACAGTTGTTTAAATGCAGGATTAGATAACACTGCAGAGGCTAAAGAAAAGATTGTACACCAAGTAGATTCTTCTAAATTTTATGAGCTATTAGAATGAGTGTACATATTGGTATCAAGGTTAAATATATACTGACAGTACTACAAATTAACTTCTTTGAGGACTACGATATAATTAAGTGATAAGTAAAAAGTGTATTATTTAAAGCTTAAATATAAATATTATTAAAAACAAAAATTAAACATAGCCATTTTTTAGGATTTATACCAATGAGAAATTTTGGGGAAAGAACTATTTTATCACTGATATTTTTTAAAATTGTCAGCATATGGTGAAAATAAAAAGCAGATGAACTTTGATTCAGTTTTGCTTTTAAGTTTTTTTAAAATCTCCCTTATTGACTGCACCCAGGTGGGCTGCTCCCAATTTTCCATACTGTGTATGCCACTATAAATGAATAATTTGCATCATCTATGATTTCATTTCTATATTCCTTCAAATATTTTTTCTGTCCTGTATCTCTATTTTCCATCTGGGATTCCAAGTGCGTGTGTTAGACTTCTTGGGTCAAGGTTTTCCTATTTCTTTGTGTATGAGCCAATTTTGAATTATTCTGGAGCTATTGTGAATAATATGTGGTAGAGACTCTAGATTCTTTTATGCTACTCTACAGTTTGCTGATTGCACATGTGTATTGGCAGCACATTAACGAGGACATTCATGTTGAGAGTTCTGTCTCTTCGTGGTGAATGACAGCTCAACTAAATTTTTAAACTTCAGTTCTTTGTATCTTATCTGGGTTTCTTAAAATCTGCCCTCGAATGCATAGTCCAGAGGTCAATCAGAAATTATATACAAAAATTTTCCAGTGAATTAGGGACACTGTGTCTTTGAATTTCTCCTTTCTAAAATTTAGCTCCTCATTTTTCAGTAATTATAATTGTGTCAAATTTTGTCCTCTAGTTATTCAATTCAATAAGGCTGCAGATTTTCTATCAGAGTTTCAGCCATCCCGCATAATGTATCTCGAAGTCTCGTTTTATAAAAGCCATAAAAACAGGAAATTCACCAAATACAATCTCTTTCTTTCAAGTGTTACATCCTCATCATTGTCTCCCTGATTTGGGTATCTTCTTAGTTTCTACAGACAGTTGTTTTGTATCTTGCTTTGAGGATCTCCGTTTTCATTTTTCCTTATTCTCCTCCCTGTAGCATTATGTTCCTTCTTTCCTACCTGCCCCAGTGAATGCTTTGGTTTAGATTACAGATTCATGCCAACTTCATCAGTGGTTCTAGGATCTCGACAATTGTGTATCAGCTCACTAGGTGCCCTATAACAAATAATATGGGTCAGTTGGCTTAAACACAGAAATTTATTTCCTCACGATTCTGGAGACTAGCAGTCCAAAGTCAAATTGCTGTCAGATTTGCTTTCTTCTAAGGCCTTATTTCTTGGCTTACAGATAGTTACTCTTTCCTGTTTGCTTCACATGGTGTTTTCTCTGTGTATGCATCACAGAAGCATGCCCCTCTGTGGGTCCCTAATCTTCTATTTTTATAAGGACACCAGTCTGATTTGATTAGGGCCAATTCTAATTGAGACAGGCAATAAATGCTGGACTTTCCCATTTTCCCCAAAAGCTGGAGAGGGGAAGTGAATTGGTAAGGGGCTGTCACCCCCTCCCCCTCACTCCCCTTTTTCTCCAACACTCCCCTACAATGAATGGAGACAATTTGTTGCAGTGTCCTCCCTGGATATCTAGTGGCTATGCTCCTCCACTCTTCTCCAACATGGCTGCAGCTCGATTGTTCAGCATGGTACCCCTCCCCGCCCCCGCCACTTCAGACATTACTATTGTGTTTTTGAGGAAAGCACCCTGGTGTGGCTGAGATCAGGAAGGGATCTGGGTCCACAGTTCACATCCCCCACAACTAGCCTTTCAGAAGTCTCTGGTTTTAGCCCCGCCCTCTCACTAGATCACTGCTAGGACGGCTGCACCAATCACGGGACTAAACTTGGACCAATCACACTATACAAGTAGTGCTGTCCACACACTATCAGGTGAGGCTAGAAGGGCTCCTTCCAGTGTTCTGATCCCCACTCTACTGCAGCATAGGCCCTGTTAAAATCCTGGCTTTGGGGGTCCTGGAAACTCGCCTCCTGATTTGTTTCTCTAGTAGTGTGTGCTCCAAAAGTCCTATAAATCTGCTCAGGATTCTTATCCTGAGTAGTGTGGACAGACAACTTGATTCAACACAAAGAGCAATAAGCAAGAGAGGCTGTTAGCACTGAAGAACTCCAGAGACCAGCAGCCAATGAACATCGGCAGCACGGACCGGCACCTGGCAGAGTTGACCTACAGTGTCTGGCACAAGCGGGCACTAGAAGGCAGCAGCCCGTAGACTTGACTTATGGTGTATAATCACTATCTGGTGACATTGAGACTGCTAGTAGAGCTGTACTTTGCCAATTCACGATTTCCATGTAATCAAACAAAAGAATCCTAGGCTGATTGGCAACATAATGGCCTCATTTTAACTTATTCCCCTCTTCCGATACCTTATCTCCAAATACATTCTGGGGTATAAGGAGCTGTAGCCTGCAGTATATGAACATGGAAGCACAATCACCAAATCATGAAAGAGAGATCACAAATCATTAAGTGCTGATATTGTCAACATTCAACTAAGAGTAAAGAGTCCCATCCCTGGTGAAGAAAGGCAGAATTTAAGGACCCTTGCTTTGGTGAACAAAGCTGATTATGATAACAAGGAAAAAATGACAAAATAACACTTAAGGTAATTCCAAGTCTAAATTTTTGACCATTAACAGTTCTCCACTGTCTCTTTCACAGAGGTTAATTTCCTTGAACTTGTATTCAAATCCTTCTGCAAATTAAGTTCCATATGTTTTCATAGCTTGTTTTTACTAAAACTACTACTCTGCAGAAATCTGGCTTACTTACTCTTCAGATTTCTCCTCCCTTGATTCCTTTACTTGTTCTGTGCCTTCAGTCTCTAATACTGTTCCTCATTTTCCTCACCTGCTTAAAATCTCACTTCATCTTTTACAGTGCAGATAAAAATTTACAACAGCCACTATGTTTCTCTGATTACTTTAGTCCACAGTGAAATAAGCTTCAGTTCTGTCACTCACAATTTCTGTGAACCTCGGGGTCTTTATTTATAATTCACCATGTATTTCACAATCTCATTATTTAGTAAATTCTAGTTTATAGGGTTGTTTTATAGATTACAGATAGTGCTTTTGAAACAAAATAGAATAATAACAAATACTACTTAACTAGAACTTACTCTGTGCCATGTGTTCTCCTAGTCAGCAGAAAGTTCAGAATTTAAACTCAGGAATTGCCTGAGCCTCTCTATTCTCGTAAGAAATATTCTGTATTACTGAACAAAACAGCGCTAAATTTGATGGTTGCTATCATTTTTATTAAGTACGGCAATTTAATCTCACGAATGCATTTCTTATTTTGATAAAAAGATTTTTAGGTCCTTCAGAACAGGAATAGTATATTTTTTCCCTTTTACATTGTGTGTTTCCATTGGAGACACCTAACATTGGTCAAATGTGTAAATAACTGAATCAGAGAGATTATTTACCTGAATTCATAATCACTAGGCTTTACTTTTTATCCACATCCTTCTTGAAGACATCAGACTATTCATACAGTACCTCTTTCTAGATTGAATACAAATTCCTTCAAGAGCCTGCGTATTGTTATTGATTGCTCCTGCTGTACTCCTAGAGATATCACTCTTAAGCACTATACCAGGTTTCACATTCCTCATAGCCTTTCCCATGAGGATCTACATTTAGAGGTTTCTTGTGGCTTCTGGGAGGAAGTTGAAAGCTCAATCCTGCTCACAGAAAGCAGAAATTTTGAGGGAAAACAAAGTTCTGATGCTCACGACATATTCATGACTCCAGATTTAACTGAAGCAAAAAGTTCCAAGTCAAACAACAAAACATAGAAAATATTTGCTGCAAATTTAATTGCTGAGTATTTTTTTTTTCACATCTTGGAACATCTAGGGCTGGCTCAATTGAACTGGCAATGTAAAGAGACTTCTGTGTAATGTTTAACATTTCCAGTGACTTAGGCATTGAGGCTGAACGTTTTGTTACTTAGGACAGTTTTGTTTACCTCCATAAAACTGTCATAATGACCTTGCTTAATGACTCATGCTTCTTTACCAGAAAACTTGTTAGTTCTGGAGATCTGTCAGGCTATGTCTTTTGCTCACTAAAGACATTTATTTAGGGACTTCCTTCTGCTACCTACTGGGGCCAAACTAAATTCAGGAACACAAGCACAATCCCTGAAGTGGAAAGTCAGAGTAATGTCTCCACAGATCCTGTTTCTTCTTCAGTCAGTCCCCATACAATTAAGCCCCACAGGCCTTATTAATCTTTGCTGCAAGAGCCAGGCTGGTTTTCTACAAAGTACGCTATATACATGTACCACAAATAGTCTAGGATGTCATTATAATAGTTATAATAATACATTTTCTGCCTTTCAGTTTTTGAAAATATCATCTCTGTACAATAAGGCACACAGATCTTGAGTGTTTACAGTATATCTTATACTGTACATTTTAAAAATATGCTCTTGTTAAGAACCTTAAAAATTAGATCTGAAATCCTTCTGATGGCCTTGGGAGATGGGTATGACTATCCTTATTTCACAGGAAACTATCTGAAGTTCCTCATCAAGCCTGACTCTCTCCAAATCTTGTGCATTTTGGTATTGCTTCTTATCCCTGAATGGATTAACATAATGACCACTGAAGATCATTCGATGGTCCTGATTTAATGCCTTTTATAAGCTTAAACCTCCTTGGATCAGATGTGTAACCATACTTTCCTTTGGACTTGCAGGGTATCTCAGGTGGTCATTTACATATAATTTAATATAATTTTATATAAAATATCACATACTTTTTTTCTGATCCAACTTGTGGTTGTAATACCTTCCTGAATTCCATTTTCTTCTTTACTCAAAAATATTACTATAAAGGGAACTTGATTCATGAGGCTCTCCACTGCTCCGTGGTGCTCTCAGAATAAGAAATAAACTCCCTGAAAATTTCTTAATTATAGAAAAAAAATCCAGAATTTAAGATGACACCTTCTTTAAGAAAATAGAAATTTGAGGGAATCAAAGTTCCTCAAGACCATTGTTTTTTCTGATGTCAACAACTTTTTCCACACATTTCTACACAAGCAAGTAGCTACTTTAATCTAGATCAGTTATCCTATGGTCTTTTATGTTCCATGACCAACAAAATACATGTTTCGCTGGAAACACATACTTCTCACTGAAGGACTCTCACAAGATTAGATTCTTTCTTTGTCCTTTACCATTCTTCTACGTAACTGATTCAATCAGAAAAAGCTCAAAAGTCTGCCACCCTAAGCTTCAACTCTCCTAAAAAAGGTTGGCAGAAACTGTTCCCTTCAAACCATGCCTTCCTTGGCTGCGAAATCTTTTCTCTATGGTTGAGAGATTTTTAAGAAAGCCACACACACACATGAATCATGTGCTGTCTCAACTCTAGCAATACCTAGAATATTTTAAGTCATGGTCCATTCCATAAAGTAGAGTCTTACTTTGCAATGAGATTAGCATTTTAGATATTCTAATGAAGGTCCAACTTGCACATTTCCATTAAAGATTAATTTGGTTTCCTTACAACATCTGTGTTCTGCCGACTCCTACCAGTTCCCCAAGCTACAGGGCCAAACTCATCCATCATCACAGACAGGCACTTGGAAACCACCCTCTGCTGTTGCTTTCACGTATCAAAGCGTCGGCTTCAGCAGGGAGACTCCTGGAGTGGCCTGTCCCAAGGGCTGCTCCTCAGAAACTCCTTTTAGGCCTCCCCACTCACATTTTTGGGCTGCATCTTGCGAAGGCAACAACATAGCTGAGTACTTGAAAGCACAGCAAATGGAACACGCTGAAAAGTGGTTTCACAGGGGGCAACGCAGCCACCTGGAATCTGCAGACATTTAAGCCACAGCTCCCTACCCAAAATAGTAATTGCTGAAATTTAACCTGGGCACTGTTGTCAAAAACAAGTGTGAGTATTTTAGTTAATGTTTGGCAGCCAGCCTGTCTGTAAGTGTAGGTTTGCCCCAAGCTCCACTAAGGCTTTCAAGAGCCTGGCTATATTTTGAGCGTCTATGCTAAAACTTTCCTTGCTTGTCAACTGGGTACTACAGACGGCCAGGGAGCTGTCTGAAGTGTGCAGTAAGAGTCTCTCAAGGAGCAGACAGACATCCAAAGGCACTAGCATTCTTCAGAGCCACAGCTCCCCGCAGGGAATACACATCTGAAAAAGATTCTCTACGTGGACAAGCATGACTGTCCTGTCCACAGTATGTTTGTGGCACTCAAATTCTCAGAGGCAGAGTCCTGACCGGCCTGTTCTCAACTATGCATGATTCACATAGGTCCTGTGCCACAGCTATGGGCAGCTGAAAAATAATTCAGTAAAGGTATGCAATCAAAGATGTAACGGTCATCTTGGAGAGGTAGGGCGTTTTCTAAAAATTGAGCCATCAAGCCTCAGCTGAGAGAACCTAGAACAAGAAAGTTGTATTGAGCCTTCAACATTAGAAAATCATTTAAGAATATTGGTGTAGAGGACTCTCAATTCAGATTCCCTGGTGTAGGAATCCTCCAACCAATAGCATGTACTAAGCGGACATACATAGATATGCAATGCATGCAAATGTGTGCATCATGCTGTTTATAGATGTATACCACACATGTGCTCACTCTTGTGCCTCAGTTAAATAGCACATATGAAAAAGTACAGAAACCATTTATGCACTTTTGCATAAATTAACTTATTATAGAGGTCCAAATGGAGAACAGCTAGAATGACTAAAGAATGGAAATGCCTTCATGCTAATAGTTTGATTTGGTAACCCTTAAAGAAAAGCAAAAAGCCATTTCTACAACACTTTTCCTTCTTTTGTTATGTTGAACTAAATGAAGAGGGAGCCCCCAAAATTGTCCTTGGGAAAACAAATAAGAAAAGATGTAGAAGGCCATGAAGAAAGACTTAGTGAGTGCAGAGCATGGAATAACATGCTTTATATTTCAGAAACACCTTTGTACCTCTGAAAACATGGGGGTTAGGCCAGAGGGTAGACAGCAGGTGAGCCTGTCCTTCTTACAACCGTCATTGACACACGGCAATAGGATGCAAGTACACAGGCCCTGCCTTGGTGCAGCCTTCCAGCTACCTTATCTCCTGCCTGTTATGCTCTTTACATGAATCCAGGACCTTCACACCAGCACAGATCAATGAGGGAACATTCACTCGTTTCCTGTATCAGACAGGGAAGAGAAGGGAAGAAAGGTGTGGCTCAAGCAGGAATGCAAAGCAAATACATTAACGCTGTGGACAGAGTTGAAGTAGTTATAGCCTGACTTAGTTAAGAAAGCTGAGGAAAGCACCAGGATGGCCCTATTACCCCAGAGGACACAAGGCAAAACTAGTTAAGGCAGAATTAAGGGGGCAGATACTTAGCAAATGGTGCTATGTTTCCAAATATTATTAGAAAGTTGGATTGTCATCTTTCCATTACTGGGATAAAACACCTGATATACACACCTTAAGGGAGGAAGGCTTTATTTTGGCAGACAGTCTCAGAGGTTTTGGTCTGTGATCAGCTGGTTTCAAGAGAGCTAGGGTTGGGTTATATTCTCTAAGGCAGCAATGGTGAACCTTTTAAAGACCAAGGGCCCAAACTGCAACCCAAAACCCACTTATTTATGGCAAAGTACCAGTGCTGCAATTAAACTTGAATACTGAGGTTTTAGTTTAGATTCAGGGATGGCAAACCTTTCAGAGTTTTCAATGATACAAACGGCCCACTGTGGCACACGTGCTGTAGGTCTGCAACCACTGGAAAAGATACCTCGGCTCATACTTCAGGAGTTTGAGAACAAAACATGCAGCATTCAGGTAAGGTGTTTGTCTGTTTCTCGTATCAGATTTGATATAATTCAAAGCTGAAAATAGCTGCTCACATCATAAGATGATCCAAACAAAGTATGGAAAGCAATCCCAAGTGCTTTCATTGACTTAAAATTATTTGGCAGAGAATTCCACACTTTAAGGATTTCATTTTCAGAACTACCAATGATGCTGTCCTTTGTCATCCCTTCACACTCTACCTTTTCAAGTGTTGCATGAAGATCGTAGAATTTATTTTTTCAGATAGCACTTTCTTGAAATTCCAACAGTTCCATTTCCAGACTTCCAAAATGTAACCAGTATAAGCAGGAAAGATCAAGTTCTTCAAATTTTCTTTCTCTGGACAGGGTTGCCTCCATCTGATGAACTGTAAAAGATCTGTTACTAAAATTCTCCTTTGCAGTTGTTACAATGCTAGAAAATTCCTTGTAGAGTTCCTGATGGCTTATAGGATTGTTTGCACAGGTAGAATTTTCTAAATGCAATTTTAGATTTTCTGAATCTGCCTCCCACTTTCAAAGTCTGGGGCAACTTGGCACACATGAAGACAGAGAAAATTCAGTGTGCCTTCCGAGGTTCAACAGCACTGCCCTAAGGCTATGCCTCCATGACACACCCGAAGCGTGCTTCACTAATCTCCTATCCAATCAAGCCAATCGAGTCGACATCCAAGATTAACCATCACCAAAAGTTTTTGCTTATTTCCTAAACTAAAGCTGGGTATGGAGGCATGCACCTGTAATCTCAGCATTTAGGGGGAAAAAAAAAGCAAGTTAAAATGTGTGTTGCGAAGGGATGAGGCACCAGTAACATCACCCTTACCTACTTTTACTTGGTACTGTGTTAGAAGCATATTCACCAACTATAACACAATTATCTGAACTAGTTTTAGTGCTTAACATTTCCCTTTTAAAGTATCTTTTAAAAATACTCAACAAGCTTCAGATGAATTATACTGGGAATGTCAATACAAATTATTTAAACTTTTCAACACTAGAATTCACTAATTAGTTTTATTCTGGCCAAATCTACATACACAGTGAGTTATTCTAATTAAGAAAATAGTTTCATCTACTGTCTTAGTGGCCTTACATGATTATAGCAGAGCGTGTTTAATGACAAACAAAATTAACACCAATAGTAATACCTACCCTTCCACCTGTCAGACACTTTAAAGTTATCTCTAATTCTCATAACCACCCTGCAAATCGCTATTACCTACATGATAAACAAGAATACATAGAGATGTAAAGTTCCTCGAGCAAAGTTATATAGCTAGTAAATTGAGGCGTCAGATCTCTTTCTATGTTCTTCTCCTCACCCCGCACTAAAATGTCTTTAGTAAAAACACACTCTAAATAGAATTTTTGTAGAAACATCTTTGAGTAAACATAGTAACCTAACACATAGTATAAGTTCTGACCTCAGTACCCAAATTGGCTGGAAAACCCTCATTTGTGCTATCTTGGCTCAGCAGAAACAATGTAGAGAAGGAGGTGACAATGCTTTGATATCTGTGACTTTTTCTTAAGTCACAATTACATACCAAACATTTGGTCTACTTTCTTTTCATAACTTCCATAAATAGCCATTCAGGAGAAATATATTTATGTTCATAGAGAAGGATTCGTCGGGTAGCTGAACACCTTACAGAACTGTAATAAATTCTCCTAAAGCAAAAGAGACCACAGGCCATCACTCTTTCTTTCTTTCTTTCTTTCATCTTTCTTTCTGTCTTTCTTTCTTTTTCTCCTCTCCCCCTCTCCCTCCCCTCCCTTCTTCTTCTGATTGAACCCAGGCTCTTTGCACTGATCTTTCTTTTTCTTTTTTTTTTTTTTTTTTTCAGTTTTGAAGCAGAGTCTCATTAAGTCTCTAAATTGCCCAGGCTGGGTTTGAACTTGACATTCTCCTGCCTCAGCCTGATGAATGCTGGGGTGACAGGCCTGTACCCCCACATCCAGTGCCATCATCTTTTCAATCTGTAGAGAGGTATGAAGGCCCACCTTGTGAAAGCTCAAACTCATGCTTGCCACATGGTGTGTTGGGATTCAAATTGATCCAAGTGCTCGATTATCGATTTCCTTATTAGTTAAAGTGTGAGCTATGTATTAACAACCTCACTTTATCTGGGAACTTGTTAGAAATGCAGAATTTTAAGCCGAACCCAGGACCCATTTCATCAGATCTATACTTCACAAAGATCTATATTACATTTACATGTAAATTGAGACCACTCCAACATGAAGAGCCTAAAATGCTGAATTCTGCTACACAGCCATAAAAAAGGATAAACTAGAGTATATAAATGAATGTTTCTTGAGAACATACTTTTAAGTGAAATAAATCAGACGCTCATGAGTACACATCGAATTGTCTCTCTGATATGAGAAGTCATAACTGTAAATAAGGACAAAGAAGTGTAATAGATATTATATAAAAGGAAGATAATATACAAAGGAGAGGAGTACTAGAAAGAAAGAAGGGGAAAAGCAGAAAGTCAACAAAGGAAAGAAAAGGGAAAGGGAAAATAAGGAAAATTATGAATAAACCTGCTGTAAATAGGGAGGGAGGGAACAGAGGGGAGGGGTGGGGAAAAGGGGGGAGAACCAAGATGCATCATGTATATGTACAAAATAAATGTGATGAATGTAACCATTATAAGTAAAATGTATCAATACATGTTCTTGGTTTAAAATAAAATAAAATAAAAATACTGAATTCTGAACAACAAAGTAGGCCACTTTACTTTCAGGAAAGTACCACTGAAATATGTTTTTTGTCCATAGGAGCAAGAACTGCTCAAAGGTATTTTTAGAAATGTTAGCCTCTGGAAAATGTCTTGACACACATTTTGGAAGGATCAACATCTCTTTAAATGATTCATGAAACAAAAACTGTAAATTTTACAATTCAAATATAATTTTAAAATGATTTGTGGAGAATCCATGGAAAGGCAGCAAGTCTTGCTTTAATTGTCTCACTTCTGACTTGGAATTTCCTGGATTTCTAGGGATCTAAATTATGATAGTAGTATTATATTTAGAAGTTTATAAAGGCTTTCACATGTCTCCCTCCCAAAAAACAAAAATTCAACCAAAGAAGAATGAGTACAGAATTTAACCAGCACAATGAATCCATGTTTTATATGAAAAGAGATCAATGAAGCTATAAGGTAAACCGCACGTGGTATAAAAGAGAAACATTTTGCAGAATCTGTCTGTAATTATACATAACTTTAAAAACACTGACGCCAAACCAGTCATAGCATTAACTCAAGACCCTGCATTTGGGGGACAGTTGTGAGTCAAGGCAGAGAGATTCGAATAGAAGCAGTTGCTCTTTCTTCTAATGACTCACCAACTACAGGAGATGAATCATTCAGATGAGAATTTGAGAAGAAATTGCATAAACTGATGAGAACCTTTGCCATATTAGAAAAAGGTAAAAATACACAAGAAGGACTAGAGAAGAGGGAAAAGGGTATGGAATGAAAAGAAGAAGGAAAGGAAAGAAGAAGGAGATGGAGAAAAAAGGAATAAATATATAATAAATGATTACTTAAACTAAGTATGATAGTAATACATATTATCGGAATTAATTACAAATGATAAAATCAGGCCTACACTTTTAACAATTTTCCCAAGATCAAATAGCAAGTTCTAGTGTCCAATTTTAACCTACATTTAAAAAAGCACATGGGGCGGTGTTTTCAAATTGTGCACTGATTATAGAATCATAGGATTTTATTCTTCAAACAGAAAAACATATTAGGAAACATAGTGCTGAAAACTTGAGACTCCCAGAGTTCAAATGACTAGCAAATTAAAAATGACTGCTTATAAGGGCCAAGACTACATAAGTAGGCAGCAGCAAATGAGTGAGGACATTTTTAAATATATCATTATCCACAAGAGGAGGTTATAAAGAGCATTATACTTGAGCATTGTGGTCACTTTCCTGGTCTCAGAGTTTGCTCAGAAACTTAAGGAACAAGTTTCCAGATAATTGAAATGAACTCATGATTTGTAGGTATCTAAGACTTAGGCATGCTAAAACTTGTTCAAAGAGAATTGGGTTACTCAAAGTCAAATATAACTTTCTGGTTTATGAAACAAAACTTAAAATGCTTGTTTAAAAGGCTCATTGAATTTTTTGGCTATGATATAGCTTTAAAAAAAAAAGTTTAATTTGATGATAAAAGTGTAATTGAATAAGAACCATATGGATTGCATTCCCCCTTTTAAACTACACATGAATTAGAAATGAAGTCTTCATTCCCCTCAAAATAATTAATGAAACAATTGATTAAATATGATACTGGCCTTAATCACCACACTGAGCTCACTCTGGCTCCATTTTACAGATAACTTTGGGGAATGAGCACAGTTTAAGTTTAGAAACCAAGTTCCTAGCTGAATTCCAGCTCAGGGAGCCCACACATCTTCCTGTTCAAACCTCTCACCTCCCCTAATAAAACCTGCTCCCTCCAAAGAAGCGTAAGCAGCTTTGTCACAGTGAGACACCTCTGCTCAAACTCCTTTTCCTTCCGAGGCCAGTGAAGAAGGGAAGAGGGCTCAGGTTCCAAAGCAGAGTACTGGTTAGGTGAGCAGAGCTTTGGGGACAGAGCCAGAAACCTGGCTCAGAGATGAGCAGGATCTGACTGTTTTTATCACGCATGGATGATGGATTTTGTCAAAGGCTTTTTTGCATATATGTGGGGGGCAGCTTATGTACTTAATTTGTTTTATGATTTTGGAGAAGTTGGCTGCATTTGTGTTTATGTGGGGAAGATAGCCATGGTCATGTTTGTCATCCAATGCAAAGTTTGCAAATGGAAGCAAAATTTCATCAAATTCTTTTGTCTGTAAGCCAAATTGTTTGCAAACAGAAGTGTTCGTGAACTGAGGTATTACTGTATATACATTTGATTTGTTTAAAGGTTTGGTTCAACTCTGATATTTCTTTGTTGATTTTTTTTTTTGTTTGGATGATCTGTCTATTTGTGAAAGGGGATATTGATATCTTCTGCTATAATTGCATTGATGTTTATTTGATCTTTTATGTACTTTAGAATTTGTTTTAAGAAGTTGGGTGCAGCACGGGTTGGTGCATATGTGGTTGTAATCGTTATCTCTTCAGGTTGAATAGTTCTGTTAGCCAATATAGAATATCTTTCTTTGCCTCTGTTGATCATCTTTGGCTTGAAATATATTTTGTCCAAAATAGAACAACTCCTCCTGCTTCTTTTTGTGGAATATTGTTTTCCATCCTTTGATTTTTAGTCTATGAATTTCTTTTTGTGTTCAGTGGGTTTCTTGTGAATAGCATAACTTTGGATTTTGTTTCTCTGTCCATTCTGTTAATCTGTGTCTTTTGATTGGTGAGCTGAGTCCATTTACTTTGATAGTTATAATTGATAGGTATTGATTTATTCCTGTCACTGTATTAATTTCTTCTTGCTGTTTTGTTTTCTTTCCCTTCTACTTAATTGCTGGCCCTACTTGACATATTCTTTTTTTTTTGGACTTCTTAGTATTGTTAACTTCATTTCCTCCTGCTTGGGTGTCCTTGAGAATTTTTTGGAGTGTTGCTTTGGTGGTGATGAATTTCTCTAGCTTTTCTTTATTCTGGAATGATCTTATTTCTCCATCAATTTTGAAAGATAATTTTGAAGGTTATAACAATCTGGGTTGGAAGTTATTTTCTTTAAGAGCTGGAAACACTGCTTTCCATACTCTCCTTGCCTTTAAAGTTTGTGTTGAAAAAATCTTTTGCAATTCTAGTAGGTTTTCCTTTGTAGGAAATTTGTTGTTTTTCTCTAGCAGCATTTAAGATTCTGTTCTTCTGTTGTATTTCTGGTATTTAAGTTATTATGTGATGTGGAGTGTTTTTTTGTTTTTCTGATCATGGCTATCCAAGGTTCTACATGCTTTCTTTATCTGTATTTTAAATCCTTTTTTCACGTCTAGAAAGTTTTATGCTATTACTTGTGTAAATAGGTTTTTTTATGCCTCTTGTGCTGTCTTCTGATTTTTTTGCTGATTCCAGTTATTCTTATATTAGTCTTCTTTGAGTCATCTGGTTTGTTTTTTTTTTAATTATTGCTCATTAGTTGACCAATAACCACAGCTCTGTCCTCTAGGTATGACAGTGTGTCTTCATATTGTTTGCTTCTGCTACCCATACTTTTAATCACATATTTAATTTCTTGGATTTCAGTTTGGCACTGTCTTATGGACTCCTATTCTTTTCTATGCTAGCCATTCAGGTTTTATATCTTTTTCTTTAACTCCACTAGCTGTTTATTAATGTCTTATCTAGATTCGCTAATTATTTGTTTCATTACAGTAATGAAGTGGTTAGTTATATGTTCTTTAAATTTGGCAAGCACAGGGTGGGGATTTAGCTCAGTAGTTAGAGTGTTTGCCTTGCAAGCACAAGGCCCTGAGTTCGATTCCCAGCACCAAAAGAAAAAAAAAATTGCCAAGCACTTTATAGAATTATTTTACCTCCATTGGTTCCCTTTTAGACTTATCTGCTGTGTAGCTAAAGAGTTCCTCCCACCTCAATTCACCCGGTATTGATTTGGGGAAATTGAAAGTTTTTGGGGGCATTTTGTTGCCTTGTCTTTTCATGTTTCTATGGGGACTTTTTATTTGTTAGTTAGTTGGTTTTTTTGTGCTGGGGTTCTTTGTGCCAGTTCCCTGTTTTGGGGAGTGATCCACAGTATCGTTTGCGACCCCCCCTTCCCAGGCACTCCAGATATCGGAATAGGGTGAAGACCAATTGGCAGCCTCTGCTATGTTTCCTTGTCTGTAGCAGTAAATTCAGCAACAATGTCATCAAATGTCAACTGAATATTGACAGCCCCTAGGAGCCACTCATGAGCAGCCCTTTACCAAAGAAAAGAGGACTCTGATTTTAGTGAAGATAGTCAACCTCCCCCCATATTGTCCTATAGTAATTCTAAGTACTGATTTTTACTGGATGTTGGCAGCAGTACAAGAGCTTAAATATATCACTGAACTATACGCCTTCTTCTTCAGGACCACCCCACTGACAATTACTCCTGCTGAGTCTACCCTCCCACAACAGAATACAGGCCCCCTGATCTTCCAGTCTGAGCCCAGGTGTCCCAGAAGATCCCTATTTAGCTCTCACCCTCTCCAAGCCTGTCTCCCAAGGCTATCTTTCACCAGGTATCTGTGGAAGGTCACTGCACACACCTCCCAGGTACGCCTGGGTCTATTGCAGGACTCTGGCATGCAGGGCATCCAAATCATTGGTTTGTACAAAATCTGCTCAAAATCTACTCAAAGATTCAAGAAGTCATGAAAGGTTATCTTCTTTTGCACGCTTTCGAGGTTCTACAACTTTTGTGTATTTTCTGTAAACTTTGTAACTCTGAAAGACAAAATTGAAGATATACATATGTATATTTGTGTGGGGTTAATATCTGCTACTTCTAAACGTTTGTTCAACGTTTGTAAATTCTTGAGAGAATTACTTCTTGTTGAAATTCATACAATGGTACAAGTGGACATATGTTTATAAATAGGCTTTAAAAATTCACACTATCCTACACTCCTGTACAGTGGTACACTGCTTACATGCATACATGTTAAACTACTTGCACACAAGAAAACCACAACATTTTTCTACAGTTCACTCTCTCATAAACAAACACACCCACAAAAACACATGGAAATAATATGCAAACAAACACACACAAAGACATTTGCAAATGTACTCACAAATCTGTAAAACAACAAATAGAAAAAAAAAATCACATGTTCATTTACACTTCTCTCTCTCCCTCCTTTTTTCTCACCCTCCTTCTCTCTCTTTCCACCGTGCACACACACACACACACACACACACACACACACACACACACAAACTCAAAATCTTTAACTTATTAACCTTTTTCAAATTGAAATGCTGAGCAGCAAACAGTCTTAATTCAAAATGCAGTTGTTCTATTGTAGAGAATGAATGTCATCTAAGACACTGCTATCCTACCACCTTGATACCAAATTCTGCTACATATGCCAGGTTCTTTATAGACAATGGCAGAACATTTGCACATAACATTTGCACATCCTCCCATACACTTTAAATCATCTCTAGATTACTTATAATGCTGAATACAAGACCAGGGTGATATAAATAGCTGTTATAGTAAATTACTTAAGGATATTACTTAAGGAATAATGATAAGGTAAAAAGTCTATCCATGTTCAGTACAGAAGTAATATTTAAAATATTTTCCAACCGCAGTTAGTTGAATTCACAGGTTCAGAATCCATGAATTTGGGGGAGGGATGACTGCACATCCTCTCATAGGCCTGAGGAATAAGAACTCTGTTTACAAGTCAACACACTGACAACTCCATACATGCTATAAGACCTCTATCTCTAACGTTCTTGTTTTGCAAAGGAAAATCTTTCACTCTAGCCTTTGAAAGTCCTTTCAAAACCCTCCAACTTGCTACCTGCTGTCTCAGGTGCAATACAGCCAAGTTAAAATATAAATCTTTCTGCTGCTGCTGATGCTGCTACTTCTCTTCTCTCTCTCCTCACTTGTTTTAGTGGTGATAGTAGGCAATCACAGATGAGAAAATTCTGAAGGGATAGCTCTTAAATCCAGCAAACACAAACAAACAAACAAATGAGATCTGCAAAGTATATTCTACATGCCGTGGTGAGAATAATACTTTCAGACTTCAGAGGACAGTGGGAGAAGCAAGTATAGATACAATATAATTCAGTATCATTTGAAATTCATTTTAACAGAGCTGTAAAATCAGAGGAAAGAGAGTGAAGAGTGGGTATTATCCAATATGCCACTGCACCTGGGGTAAACAGAAAGTTCTTTACAGAATAAGTGGTATTTGAAACGAGCCTTGGTTAGTGCCAGGAGAGAACCACAAAAGCTTTCTAAGCAGAGCCAATGACATGTTTCCAAACACAGGGGAAGGGAATACACGGCAGGCTTGGGACACACTAGGCTGTTTAGTGAGGATGCAGTTATGAGGCAAAGATTTCAGAGTTTGGGGCAAAGGATGAGGTAAGAGTAGCAGCCAGAGGACAACTGCTACAAAGTTCAGAATTCTAGTCCTGTGGGTGATGAGAATTGATCTGGGACTTTATGCAGGAGGCTGCTATGGTCACATAACCTTCTTCAGTGAGGAATGTGGAGAGATGAAAAGTAGGGAGACCAGTTGGAGGATTGTGGTCATGATGCTAGAGAATGAGAAGAGCGTGTACTCAGGTAGTGGCCCCCTTAGTTATAGGTCTAAGTCAAAAACTCAGGAGTCTCATCCAAACTCTTCCATTCCTTTTTCTTTATCACTTACCACATTTTCTATCCTGTTTATTACCAATATGCAAGTGTGACTACCCATAAATTCTTCTCAATATTACTTTCTAGATTATCTCAACATCTTGCCTCCCCAAAAGTAATTCGGCCAGTTCTGTTCCATGCTTGAAATTATTACATACGTAGCTTGTCTTAAATTCCAAGCCAATTGACAAGAAACACAAGACCCTGCCTACCTTTCCAGCCTCATTTATAACTATTTAGCCTTCAAGTATTTGAATACCTTGCTCTTTCTTACTAATCCTACATGGTCTCTCCACTTCTTTATACTTACAAATGCTCTTTCTTCAGCCTAGATGTCATCCTTTCAGTTGTCTACCTGGTTGTTCCTGCAGACCAAGAGGAGCTGAAGCTGCAGTTGGGCAGAGCAGGGAAGCTACACTCACATTAAATAACTGCAGCAACACAGGCAGAGTAAGTAGCAGGGGCCTTGAGGTTAGCGGGCTGGGTTTTTCACTAACCCGTTCCGTATGCTCTGTGTTCCTGAATTTTCTTTCAATTGAATACCACCTTTTGGGACTGTACTCATCCCTATTTGAACATTTTTCTTCTTATAGAGTCTGTCTTTTCTAGAGTCTGTCCTTCCTACTTTCTGTAATTTTATTATGTAAGAGCCAGATACAAAGAATACAGTTCACAAAAAGAGGACAAAAGGACGAGATAGTGTATTTCCACTTCAGTTTAGTTGGATCCATAATACAATATTCAATTTGCTACTAAGAAAAAACAAAGCAGAGACTGTCAGTCCTCTGGACTACAAGATCACTCTGCTTGCACTCTACTTACCCGTCTCTCACACTGGATTGATTACTATTTGTATCACAGCTCAGTACTCATATAATCATCTGTAAAAGGGGCTGGGTTTTATACAAGCCCTTCGACACTCAATACAAATTACTTCAGATAAATTTCTGTGGTAAATTACACAGGTTTTAAATGAAGCAACACGTGGCCTACGGTGAAAAGAAGAAAGATAATTCTATCTCTAAAGACATGTCTGGCCTGTCAAAGTGATTGACAAGCAGTGCAGGTCATGAAAGGGTAGATATTAAATTTGTTTTGAATATTTAAACTTGCATATCATAGGGCACACCAGTGATAATATCTATTGGTTACCATGGGCTCAGAGTGTAGTAGAAGGCAAAAATATGCAAGTACACTCAGAAAAAGCATGAAGAACAAGAAAATGAGTTTCAACAGACCCTAGAGAATTTGTAGCCAGAGGATGAATGTTTCCCTTGACTGAGGCAAACAAATGTCTCTGAGGCTCCTCTTTCTATGGCTTAGAATACCTGTAAGAAGACTGTAAAATTTGTGCTTTTGTTGGTATATAGAGAGTGCATATATTTATGGTGGTTTACATTTTGCTTCTAAGTACTGTCCAGAAGGATCAGGCCTGCACTTACCAGTGGCACTTCAGCACATACTTCATAGACACGGAGCTTAGGAGCTACTTGCTCTGTGGAAGAAGAGGTCCACGGTTTTAAACTCTGAAAGAGACCTTAAAGTCCCCACAAATGAATCTTCTTAGACTGTACATGTATGAGAAAGCTTCCCATTCACACCTGTGATAGCCTTGAAAAGGCTTGACCTACATACATGTAGTATTCTCCCAGTTATGAGTTTCTGATGGAAAGCTGCCCTAGAGAGGCTCTCTTAGAATACCAACAGGTAGAAATGAACACCAGGTGTTGTGGGGAGCCATCATGGGAACATGCTCTTCTTCCATGAGTCTCAGCTCACCCTATTGCCTGATGTAGAAACTGGGATGTTCTTAAGTGACAAGACAGGGATTTGAGCTTTTTTAAATTTTTGAAAGTGGGTGATTGAAAGCACTTTGAAAAATTAAGTCAAAGCTCTATTCCAAACCAAGCCAAGGCTCATATGCTATCTTGATAACTTTGAAAACTTTTTAAATACATTAAATTGGGACCAATATTACATATGTATGGACAGAGGCCTGGATGTCTTAAGAAGAGATTTGAAGCTTCCAGAAATGTCTGTCCCCTTTCTCACACCTTCTCTAGTATTATACAGTATGTGGGACTTTAAAACAAAATTTGTCTTCCTGTAATTTTATTTCTTATTAAAATCCAAGTATTCCAAAGACTGAGTAATAGTGATAATAATCTTTCACTATTTCTACTACTTAAACCAGAGTCACAGGTGTTAGAGGCAAACTAGTCCCCTGAAGCTTTTATTTCTTGTCTCCCTTCCTCTCCCTCTTCCCTCTCTCCACTGGGACCTCTTTATTCAAATTAAAGTTTACTGCTGAATTTAAATGTGGAAAAAACAAAGAAATTACTCTAGAGTATAGCAACAACAGCAAAAAAAAAAAAAACCCATGGATTCCATGGATTTCAGATTTTAAAACCAAATATTTTTTTTTTCCAACATTTCACACTCAAAGAGTTCCGCCACATAAATCCCTTGCTGTTAGATTTGGGTAAGATCAATCATATCTATGCTTCCTAAACACAATAAAAAAAAGGAGGCTCCATTGTACCTCAATATCAGGTTTTGTTCTGGTTTGGAACTTAGTTTTATCCACTCTCACCATCTGTTATGGCTTGTATCCAGATGTCTCCCCAAAGCCTCATGTGGTCATAGGTGGAGGTTTTTGAAGGTGGCTGGATCTAGAGTGTGTGATGCTGGGGTTAAGGATGTGTTGCTAGGATTGCTTCATGGTGTGATGCTAAGATTAAGCGTTCCCCACGCTGGGTGTGAGCACTATCCACCCTAAGGACAGGAAGCATGGGTAGAATATAAGTGATAAAAGAGGGCTGCTTGTCGCCTGCTGCTTCTTCACTACTTTGCTGCTTTGCTGTCTTCTGCCTGCCATGAACTGTTTCTCCTCTGTGATGCTCCTCTGCCCTTTCATCCTGCTTTAAAGCCAGCCAACTATGAACTTAAACCTCTACCAACTGTGAGCTAAATAAACCTGTCCTCCTTTAACTTTGAGTATCAGGTATTTTGTCTCAGCAACAAGAAAAGTAAGACACCATCTCATTTTTTTTCCTTGATAGGTGTACAAATATTTCCCTCACTAGATCATAAAATATTTATAATCTATCTCTCAACTTATTGATTTTGAATTTCCCACACATACTGCTCACATTGCTTTTCACAGTCCAGATGTTTCAAAAATGTTAAATAAATAGATTTTACAGAATTGAATGCAGGTCTTCAGAAATTAAGAAATAGTCCCTATTTGTAAAATACTAGGACAAGACCCAGTTCCTGACACACATTAGATACCTAAAAAACATAGTGCCTGATGGAATGAATGAATAAATAAACCAGGTGCTAATGTATGTGAAAGTACCTTGTAAACTATAAACTGTTTCACGTGTGAGTTCTTATAGAGGATACATGCTTATTTCTAACTTTTGCAATAATTTTCACACTTACTGAATTTTAGCAAGTTCAGGTGTAGTCTTGGAAGAAATGTGCTGCATGTATCTCAAGGAAAACTGAATACAGGCATAGAGAACTAAGCCTAAAATAACGTCTAGAGCTTTCAGGCCTGAACAGAGGGCTCACTGATCGCTCTCAATCCAATTCTCACCCTTGAATTTCCAATTATCAGCAGTAAGCAAACATGAATGTTTTAAGCAGCTCATGAATCGTCCTGGAGCCTGGATGCTGAACAAGTCCCAGGAAAGTGGTAATGGTGGAAACAGGATCCCTTCTCTGGAAATAGCTCCTTTCCGTGCCAGTTTTGCCCCTGTTAGCTGCTAATACACATGCCCAGCTGCCTCCATGAGGCTCGTATTCCAGTGAAACAGGGCAACAGGGACCAGAAAGAGCTCCATACCATCCCTACCTTTCCCAGTGTGGGACCTCTCAGTGAGTGATGCCTTCTCCTTCTGTGGTTTTCACATTGAAGATCAATCTCTGAAGTCTGGTAGCCCACAAAGCCATGAGTCCATGTAAAACCTAGGAGAGAGTTACTCAGCTCCTGCTCAGTAACGGAGAATGAAGGAAAAATCAAACACACCAAAAGAAGTTATAGTAAACTGGACTATGGAATTTAATCTAAATTTTCAGTAACCAGACTTTTTCCTTTTTTGCTATGCTTTGGTCATGGAAAAAACTCCATGAAAACTTTATTTAAAATGTTTCCTGGTTTTTAATTGTCTAGCAGGCCTACAATTCTCAGAGCAGGGGGAAGACTGAGGGCCACAATCTAGGCAAAGCTAAACTTTACCTCTACTCATGACACCTGCTCTATGCCCTTATTTTTAACATCTTCCTAGGTATTAATAATTTCTCTGCATACCTGTCTCTAATTGTAAGGACAGGGCTCTCCATAGATAAGGAAAGGGTAGGGTAAAGACCTCACTGAACATTATTAAAAATTAATGGACAATTTTGACCTCTATGGTCAGACTCTGAAAGGAACAGACAGCTATAATCCAATAGTTAGGAACATAAAGTCAGCTGGATTCCAACAATTGAAGAGACAAAGACAAAGGAATTAGTTCAGGGATGGTCCCAGGTAGTGGTTAACATAAAAATCACAAACTTCCCCTTTATTTAATCCTAACATCTAAATAACCTATCCCCAAGGCCCCCACCCATAATCTTACTCTCTACCAAAAGGCAAGGAAAGGTCATACAAGGCTAAGAGAAATGGGAGGCAGAGATGACAGACAAGCCAGGAGCCAATCAGATTGCAAGGGCCAACACAAGGATCCCAATAAAAAGGGACTGCAGAGAAGGGTCCACAAGTATTTTGCTTTCGAATGTTCCCTACTCGTCAAATAGTTGTTTATCATCTCTTTTTTTCCCCCTTTTTTTGTCGTCTATAAATAAATTGTCTTCTCTTAGTTTGAACTCAGTTTTTTAAAATTTTTTATGGTAGCTGGGTTTGCAATTGCCAGGAGCTGCATTTTCTAGCAAGGCAGCAGCTCACAGTCCACTTTGAGGTAATGCGATGACAGGCAATGTACCTTGTTTATCTTTTACTGACTAACATATAATAAGGATACAATATAGACTTTTCTAACAAATTATGGTATTTATTCCTCTGACTCACTTAACAAAGGTTATTACCAAATGATTTTTACTCATTACAGGTTTAATCCTTACTGATATTCAACATAAACACCCTTGGGATGGCATCACCCACTGGCTATCACCCCAGAGAGTATAGGTTTAGAATTTTGTTAGGTATAATCAATCCATTGCACCACATAATCAGTATTCAGTTTTGGACTGGCCTAGCTTAAGGTATATTCTACCCCTGGGCCAATTACGTATGGCCAGGAAATGGGGTCAGAGTGTTTTAAATATGACCTGAAGTAGGAAGTAAATGTACCTTTCTGAGAATGACAGCAGACCACTCAGAAGACAACTCAGAAATGTGTCTTAAATTTATATGCATATAGGAGCAGGTCCTGGGTTCATGCAGTTTGCTTACATATAAGATGTGATGCAATATTATTTTTTAATGCTTTACCAGTTGTCTAAGCAAAATCAGTTCTCTTGGTCTCCATATTGCCTTATCTTCTCTTTGAATATAACCATTAGCAAATAGCACTGCAAATATTTATTTACAGATTATTTTCCCTCACTGGATTATAATATTAAGAAGAACTTCATCTTTGTCTTATTTTATATCCCTTATTCCTACCACAGTTCCTTGGAGACACTATAACAAATAAGGCAGACTCCTCAACTCAGTTTAGTGGTGAGGCAGATGAGTAAATCAATTGTTACAATTTAAAGTATAATATAGGTGAATTTAAATAAGTAGAAAGAAATATAATGGGACTTTAAGGAAAATCAGCTCAGATATGTTTATGAAGAAAGGAGGTAGCCTTTCATCTGGGTCCGTAAAGAAGGGTAAGATTTCAACAGCCTTGAAGCTCTTTAGGTCTGTACCAACAAGAACCACTTATTTTACCCAAGAAAACAGGCTCTCTTGAGTGTCTGGGCTGCTCTAGCAGCTCCCTCGGAGAGGCGGGGTTAACAGCAGGAGGAACTGTCTGTTCATTAAGGGCGAATTAAACCCAGCCACCTTTCCTTAAACCCCCTAGTGGGAATCACCTTTATTTGCTGTTGTGTTTAAAGCGATCTTGTCAGGTTGTTTAGACCTTTAAAATGACTGCTCTATACAGTTGTGTTTTGGGGCAGGAAATGGCCAGACCCCACCCTGAGTGTTCTGTCTTTTTTAACAAAAAGCAAAATCCATCATTCTAACAATGAATCTCTTTTTTGTTGTAAAGGAACATTTAAAAACAGAAAGACCATATAAGAAACTTAAAAAAAAAAAAAAGCAGTTACTTACAAAAATCTGGCTGTACTGAAAATTAGTCATAAGGAAAACAGATCAGTTTAACCTTCAATTCTAGAAATTAATGGAAAATTTTGTATTTATGAAGAAGCAAAATAGGAACTGTAACCTGGTCTGTGAAACTGAGTTTAATACTAGAAGCAAAAAGGACTTTCATACTTTAAGACAAGGCCTTCTTGATTGAGAAGAGAAGAATTTAGATAAGGCAAATATTGTTGCAGTTCTGTGAAGGAAAACTGAAAAGAAAAAAAAATTATTACTGTGTTTATGTTTTTATTGTAGCATTCTGGTTGGATATAGCTTAGAAAGTGAGATTATACATTCATAAAAATAGATGTAATGCAGGGATTGAGAATATAATAAGTTATTTGAGAATCTAACTGCCATATAAACTGCCACTTATCTACCTAAAACTTCCTTGGACTCGTCCTTAAATATATTATTCCTCTTCCTCCATGGCCACCCACAAGATCATAAAGAAAAGAAGAAATAATCAGCTTCCAGAGAAATATGAAACCATTCCACGGAAGCAATACAATTTTAAAAGAATCAAGAAACCTACATATTAAGAAATCAATTATGTCCTCAGAATACTTATCATGATGGAAATTCTGGGTGAAATTAGGCATCAATAATTATTTAATATAACTTTCTGCCTCTCATTAGCATAGCCTATAAGACTTAATTTGCTTAAATACCTCGAGAATGTATTTTGTAGTCACTATCTTTAAGATGAGCATACGAAGCAGAACAAGTTTCGCTTCAAATGAAAAAAAGTGAAGTAGACATCTTTAAGGAACTAGAAGAGCTGCACCAGCATAACTCCCAGTTTTACTGAATATAAATGATAAAATATGATAAAACAAGTTTTACATGAATGGACTATGAATGAAAAAAAGGTTTTATTTGAGTAAGAAATCACACTGAATGCTTAAAAATTATTTAATAAAACTAAGACATAAAAAACTGCTGTGGGCAAGACAGTGTGGAAAATGTGGGAAAGTCCTGCAAAAGCACAGAAGTGTCTGCACTCAGATTACTTTAAAAGCGTCCTTAAATTCTCGCTAAATTTTATGGACACTGTAAATGGAAATGAGAGGTGCTGCTTTATAGTGGCACAGAACTTCCACTTGGGCACCCACACTTGCAGAAAAGTCCTTGGCCATACATCAAAACCTTGGCATATAAATAGCTACTCGTGTGTTTTAAATTGAAATAAAATACACAAGGTGTGCATGTATCATTTTTTATGATTTCTCATTTTACATTCTTTTTTTGATCAGCAGAATAACGTCTGTGTCAAATTGTATCGGATAAAGATAAATGTTAGTGACCTACTTAAAGCAATTAATAAGGTTGGAGGTGGTGCTCATTTCTTAAGGTGGTAACTGACCGGGCCTAAAGAAGTTCAAAATAAATCAAGTGATGGGACAAAAGACTGCAAAGCAAAAAATATCTTTGTCTTTAGTGTGATGTGATAATACTATCTCATGGATCGTGCAACACCATTGACTTTTACCAAGTTCTCAACTTTGCTCTACTTGAAATTGAGACATTCCTTTACCTGTCTTTGTACCCTTACATTTCCCATCATCTGTCATCTACGTTTCTATTCTTACATTGAAAAATTATTAAAGAAAATCCTGATTTATAAACATTCAGTTACATCAGTGTTGTACTTAGAAGGCAATTCTGTAAGTTGAAAATCAACAAAGAATATGATTTTGGGTATGTGGCTGTTGTTCACTATGACTACAGTGTTGCCAGATACAGAAAATAAAAGATGTCAGATAAATGTAAACTTCAGAGAAACAATTTTTATGTAAGTATGTCACATGAAAAATTTGGAACATATTTATTCTAAATATTACAATTTATCTGAAGTTCAAATTTAACTGAGTAACTGTATTTTATCTGGCCACCAGCTTGTAAGATACTACCTTCTGGGGCTGGGGATTTAGCTCAGTGGTACAGTACTTGCTTAGCAAGTGCAAGGCCCAGAGTGCGATCCCCAGCACCCCCCCGACAAAATACTACCTTCTGCATGTACCCAAGACCCCTGATTCCAAGGAGAATATTTTTAGACTCAAATACCTTATGTTTTCCAAAATACAATTAATTTATTTAAGCCTCACTAGATTAATTTCAAATTAACTTGATTATTGTTGAGGACTCAACATTGTCAAATACTTATTCTCTTTAGACACTATGAAATCATTTGGTAGGTTTATAACTCTTTGTCTTAGAAATAACAGGGTTAGACTATTTTCATGTTTTTTTATATACACATACAAAATCTTTTAAACAACTTCTAAGAAAGTGATGTTTCACACACATCATCTATTTAGTAGTCAGTCCCTTGTTTCAAACCCTTCTCTGATTTACCACTCACTTTAGATAAAGCACACCATCCATGATGTAGTCTACAAGACTACAAGGTACCATCTGGCCTCTCTCTCTTTTTCCCATCTTACATGATGCTACAATTTTCATTTTGCCCAGGTTCTTCATATTTGTCTTTTGCTCCCATAAGTTCAGTCTTTTATTAAGTTTGTTTTCTCTTATTGATTTAAAATAATCTTTTCATATCACTTGAGTTTCTTTTTTACAACTAAGCGAGAAAAATGTAGACTTTTTTAGTACACAATGTAATGTTCTCTAATTTTCTGTCATGATGCATCAAGGGTATCCATATGTTCAATATCCTTTTTTAAAAACTGACTGAGATGTTAGTCCTTTGTCAGAGGAATAGCTGGCAAAAATTTTTTCCCACTCTGTGGGTTGTCTCTTCGCTCTGTTGGTAGTTTCTTTTGCTGTGCAAAAGCTTTTTAATAAGATCAGGTCCCAGTTGTTGATTCTTTGTGATATTTCCCGGGCAACTGGGGATTTGTTCATAAAGTCCTTGCATATACCTGTGTCTTCAAGAGTTCTACCTATTCTATCTTCCAAAAGATTTAGTGTTTCTGTTTTAATATTTAGATCTTTGATCCACTTTGATTTTATCTTAGTGCACGGGGAAAGACATGGGTCATGTTTAAATACCACATAGTTTCTCTGGTGTGAGAAACTGAAAGTGTAAATAAAGGCTAAAATGTATTATATTGGGAAAGGGAAGAAAATGTCCAAATGGGAAAGGGAACAAGGGAGGGGGGAATGGAACAGAGGACAAAAGAAATAAGAAATGGAAGGAAAAAATGGAAACAAAGCTTTTGTAAATAGGGAGGGAGGAGGGGGTGAGGAGAGGGGAATGGGAAAAAAAGAAGAAACAAGATATGTTATGTATGCATACAAATCCCCTATGATGAATGTTATAACTATGTACATCTAAAATGTACCATTAAAATAAAATAAAATTAAAAAAAAAAAACTGACAGAAGCTAAATGGTTGTCATATCAAAATATCTGAGCAGCAAACTAAACATGGTCCTTTTTCACCATCAGATTGTTTTCTCTGGTCAAAACATGATCTTATCCTGTTGCTAATCTCCTTCTCTTCACTCCACCAATTCATGCTCATTTTTCATACCTCAGTGGAATACTGTCTCAGAGATTCGTTTTAGCTGGTGTCCCATAGCACAATATGCCATTATATTTATGTGTGTGATTATTGACATCTGGCCTCCCAGCAGAGAGACTATAAACTTTGATGAGCTAAGAACCATGTCCGATTGGTTCTCTACCCACCCACGCCTACCTCTCATTATCATGGTATCTGATTTTACAGATTACGAAAAGTGAGTAAGTGAGTTTGGGCAAAATTATGCAACTTGTGCACTTAGGTCATGAGTGAGAATCGGAATTCAAATACACATCTATCTATTCAAATTCCAGTAATCCATGATCACATGTTCTATAATCTTGTTAGTAAGACTATGGTTGGGGAAGGATACTGATCTCAGTTGCTTTTCACAGAGCTATTTTTTTCAGACATTAAGCAATGTGCCCTTAGGGGTGTCACATAGGAGTGAGCCTGGCTGTGGTTTGGTGAGAGGGAGGGCCAGACTGAGCTTCACAGCCACCAGAGACAGCACCTGGAACAGAAGAGAGCTTTTTGCCCACACACTGAGTATCTGGCTTCCAGATGGATCTTGGACACACACTTTCTTTTGTAATTTTTACCCCTCCCCCTCATCTCTTCATTTGCCACCCTCCTTTCAGAGGAATTTAAGGATGGGTTTTGTGCCGTATTGCTTCCTTCTCTTTCAATTCTACCCTCTCTTTCTCATCCAGAGTGACTTGCACTGACAGATCTTTCTGATGCTTGGAATCAAAGGGGAAACTAAATATAACTAACTCACTCAGTACCCCTCAGCCTAAACACCTGGCAGTGTCTGAAGCCTTGGGATAGAGATGGATCTCTTTAGTTAGGAAATAGCCATCTAGTGCATCTACTCAAACCAAACACAAGGTCTGTGCACTGAACTATAGTTATCTGTGTCCACAGACACTCCCTGGAGGATATACTGAGGCTGACCGGTTCTGTTAGGACAGGCCAAAAGATTCATATGTTTACTAAAAGCCATCTTCTGACTTAGGGAGCATGTCTTTACATATACTGTGGCTTTTCTGTTAATGTTTTTCAAGGATTAGCAAAAGATTTCAGTATCTCTTCTCCAAGGAAATCTTTAGACATTTACATAAAGTAGTAATTTTCTCATTCATTCACTAACATTGATGCTGTGTCCAGGATGGCCCCAACAGGTTATGTCTTCTCTTATCATTCTTATTCTTCAGAAAAGATAGCAGCAGTGGATGAAGATAGCAATGTAAATGGATCTAGGTACATCTCTGAACACATTCCAGGCTTCCAACTTCCTGTTCCCCTCAAGCCAACACTTTGAGGAAGACACCTGCCTCCATCTTTCTCCATCATGGATGTGTGGAAGGATGACTGAACAGCTCAAGGAAAAATTGCAGCAAGATTTTTTCTGTGAATTGACATCTAGTCTTTGCTACCACCCTAAGTGCTCAAGGTAAAAATACCACAGTTTAAATTGTGATTAGAAAAATGTGGAGTGTGATTTATTGTTCCGACATGTTTATAAGGTGTAGAGGAGGAGATCACATCCCTGCCTTCCTTTCAGCCTCACTATTACAGTAGATTATTATTGTTATATTTATAACACATGAAAGGATGACAAATTCGTGCCCTGTAGACATCAAACTGGGTTGTGTTGCTTTCTTTGGCCAAGTAAATGTGAGTAGAAGATATGTGTACTAATAAACTATCACAAAACGTTTCTTTTCTCTCTATCATAAGACTGGAAATAACGTTGGATGGGAATGTTCCTTTAGCCCGAGTCTTCAAATGACAATGAGATTAAGCAAAACCATAATAGATGATCTGCAATGAATAGTTCGAGTACAAAATAAATTCTTGTTATAGGTCAGTGAGATTTGGGGGTTGTTTTTTCACGACGATATAGTTCAGTCTATCCAATTGATCTTTAGAGTTTGATCTAAATTTATGTATACTTATATCAACCTCCAAGAAAACTTATAGCCCTGGTAGACATTGAAACTCTAATCAAAAATATGAGAGTGGCCCTAATGCTTATGTAGATCGCAGCATCTATAACATTTGAGAGTTCTTTGGTTTCTATTTTTAGGGTTGAAGAGCACGTGACTAGTGTGATTTCGATATGCATCACTAACTCCTGGGCTACGAAATTTCTTTCTTTCATGTAAGCCAATTTGTCTAATGGCGATTTCCAGAGAGTAGCCCCAATCCCAAAATTTGTCAAGATTTAGAAGGAGAGGCAGAGAGAATCAAAGTATCACAACAAACTAATGAAATGTGAGGGACAAAGTGGAGCAAGCCAATCTTGGAATAAGTTTCAAAGTTTCCTAAGGTTGGTGGATCCTGTGGATGGATAGAGGGTAAATGAAGAACCAGTACTCAAGTATGATTTTAGCAGGGACTGGGATAATGAAATGTAAGACAGGACTACCAAATAAGCAAAGTAAACATGTTTCTGTTATTTCGTATTATTGACCTAAACAAGAAAGTATCCATGAAATAGAAAAGTGGTTACCAATCTGAAAATGTTTGCAATTTCCTTGTGAGGATGAATAGATCAAACTGTTAAAAATGTACTATTGAACTGTAATATACATACAGAGAGATATATATGTCATAGCAGTGTAAGCTAAATTTTCTTTACAAACTCAATACACCTTTGGTTATACTATCAGGTGAAGAAATAAAACATTATCTGTCTCCCTGGAATCATTTTTAGAATTCCTTCCAATTTATTCCCAAAGGTAACCATTATCCTGACTTCTAATGGCATAGATTAGCTTTGCCTGTTTATGAAATATAATGAAAACCCACTGTACATATTCTTCCATGTTTGCCTTCTTTTGTTCAATGTTATTTGTACTATTTATTGTAGGTGTCTAGTTTTCATTCTCACTGTTGCATAGTTAGCACCCCCTTGTGCACAGTACCTGTGTTTGTTTATGTACTGCACTATTGAGTATTCAGTAGTTTTCTGGTTTGGGCTACTGTACATAGTATTGGTCTAAAAATTACAGTACATGTCTTTTGTTAACATGTATATATTCATGTTATATAAATGCTTAAGATTGCAATTGATGGGTCATAAGTGTTCGTAGTAGTTGTGTGAAATCCTAAATTTAGAAGCACATCTGAGCTTAGAAAAGAAAATGATTGTTAAGATGGCTATTTATGTTTTCTGTGGACTACAGACAGTGACAAGGCAGTGGTACATGGCCTAAGTACACAACATCCTCATTATTGACAACAGTAGAATTGTTTCATAATATAAGTGATTCAAAGTAGAAAGTTAAGCAGCAAGATAGAGTAAATAACACCAGAAGTCATAGATCAAAAGCCACATAAAAAACTGATGAGAAATGAAATCTTAAGAGTCCTTCCAAGATTCAGATTCTGTCCTCCTCACTCTCTCTTAGTTCTTTAATCTCTTTCATTCAGTGTGATGGGCTGTCTGGTTGTTTTAGCAAGTAATGAGGCACGATTACTATTGTAACTCACATTTCACCAAAAGAGTACTGGCTATTAATGCAAAGATATATTGAAGAAGACAGGATGAGGACAATCTTTCAGTCTCAAAGGGGGAAAAAATGCTCAATAGAAGATATAAATGTGTAGACCAAAAAGTACTAATATTAAAAGCAAAAAAATACATAATAAAAAAATGGATAAAATAAACAAAAAACAAAGTTGGTTCTTTAAAACATTCCACAAATTTGGTAAGCAACTCATGGGGAAAAAAAGGGAGAAGAATTAAAGTACTAGAATCAGAAATAAAGGAGGGAACATTATTTCCAAACTTGAACAAATTAGAGAGATTAAAAGGATATTCCATTAATAAATGACAACCAGTTAAATAATTTAGATGAAATAGAGAAATTGCAGAGATACAAATAATCAACACTGACTTAAGAAGAAATAAGAAACATGAGTAGAACTATAAAAATGAAGAGATTTAATTAGTAATCTAAGAACTCCCACAAAGAAAAGCCTAGGTTTACAGTCACTTTACTGGGAGTTATACAAAACACTTAAAGAACAACGAATTCCATAATTCATAAACTCGTCAAAAATAGAAGAGAAGAAAGCATTTCCCAATTTATTTTATGATACCCATATTACCCTGATAACTAGAACCAGGCAAAGATATCACAAGAAAATAAAGCTACAGGTTAACCAGCAAACCAAATCTAGCATCATTCAAAAGGGTTGTTTACTATGATTTATTTCAGGAATGTGAGATGGCCATCATGCAAAAAACAGTAATGTAATATTCCATAGTAATTGAAAAAAGATGAAAACCTTATGGTCAATTCAATAAATGCAAGCAAGAAGAAAAAGCATTTAACAAAATCCATCATCATGAAAATAATCAATACAGTAGAAATAGAGGAAACTTTCTTAACATGATATGCATCTATTAAAAATACACAACTGGGATCAAGAACCAAACAAGATACCTGCTCTCACCACGTCTGTTCATTGTTATACTGGATGTTCCAGCCAGGGTTATCAGGCAAGAAAAAGAAATAAAGGGCACCTAAATTAAGTAGAAAAAAGTAACTATATTTGTAGATGTTATGACTTTATATGTGGAAAATCCTTTAATTTCACTGAAAATTATTAGAACAAAGATCAGAAAGGTTGTAAGATATTATACTAAAATCAGTTGTAGTAAAATATACAAGCAATGAACAATCCAAAGATAAGATTAAGAAAAAATTCCATATAATAACATAAAAAGAAGAAAACAGGAATAAATTTAAGGAAAGAAGTTCAAAATTTGTACTCCAAAAACTATAAAATGTCACTGAAGAAAGTTTAAAAGGATGAAATAAATCATAGGATATTCTATGTTAATTGATTAGAAGATCAAAATATCACTAAAATATCAATTTGATATTGCCTAAATCAGCCTACAGTTTCAACATGATCTCTGTCAAAATCTCAGCTTTCTTTTCTGCAGAAATTAGAAAAGTAATCGTAAAGTTCATATGGAAATTGAAAGGACCCACATTAGTCAAAATAGAAAAGGAGAATAAATTGGAGAACAACCACTTTTTTATTTCAATTGTTTTTCCATAGCTGCACTCACCAGAACAGCATGAACTAGCATAAAGATGGATATGTGAATCACTAGAATAGAACTGAGGATCCAGGAACAAAACTTTTTTTCATAATCAGTTGATTTTCAGCAAGGTGGCCAAGATAATCCAATGTGGGAAAGAATGGTCATCTCAGTAAACGGTATTAGGAAAATTGAATTTCCCATTTGTGAGAGAATAAAGCTGGAATATTTCCTAACAATACGCAATTGTCTTTCTGTGTCTGCAGGATTAGTTCTGAAACACCCTGCAGATACCAAAATCTGAGGATTCTCAAGTCCTTTATATAAAATGGGATAGAGTTTTCATATAACTTACACACAATCTTTAAATCATTTCTAAATTATTTATAATCCTTAAAATAGTGCAAATTCTATGTAAATAGTTATTATTCTGTATTGTTTAAGAAAAATGACAAGAAAAATATCATACTTATTTAGTAACAAAGTATCTTTTGGGGATGTTTCTGATCCACAATTGGTTGAATCTGAGGATAGAGAATCAAGGAATGCAGAGGGCCAAAAGTACGTAAAAATGAATTCAAAGTGAACCATAGACCTAAATTTACAAGTTAAAACTCTCAAAAGAAAACATAAGAATAGGTTGCCATAACCTTGGATTGAGTCACAGATGACATCAAAAACATGAACACAGAAGAAAAAATAAATAAATAAAATTTTGCAAAAATCCAAAACTTTTGTGCTCCAAATTATACCACTAAGAAAGTAGAATGATGATCCACAGAAGAGGAGAACGTATTTATAACATATGTCTGATAAGAGGCTGACATCCAGAACACTGTACTTGAAGAACTCTTGGGGCTGAGTTTGCGTGTAGCTCACTGGTAGAACATTTGCTTAACACGCATGAGACCCTAGGTTCATTCCCCAATATCCTATCTGCCAAAGAAACTCTCACAGTTCAAAACAAGACAAATAACTCAGTTCAAAAATGGGTAATTAACTTGAAAAGGCATTTCTCCAAAAGAGATATAAAGATGGTCAATGAGAACGTTCATAAAATAAAAAATTTTTAACACTATTAGCCATTTGGAAAAAGCAAATGAAATCCACAATAATATACCTCCCCCCCCACACACATAGACAACTATGATCAAAAAAATATAGACAATAATGAGTGTTAGCAAGGATGTGAAAAAATTGAAATCGTCATACATTGATGATAGAATAAACAGTGAGGAAAGAAGTACTTTACAATGGTAAACATGGATCTACCAATTGTCCCAGCAATTCCACCTGCCAAAAAATTGAAAACATATGCCCACGCAAAAACTTGAATGTTCACACATCTTTATTCATAACAATATAAAAGTGGGAAAAATCCTAATACTTTTCAACTGGTGAGTGAATAAGGCGCTATCACTATACAATGGCTTATTAACCATAGGTAGAATGAAATACTGATACATGCTATAACACAGATGAACTTTGAAAACACATGCTAATTGAAAAAGGCAACCCACAAAATACCATATGATCCTATTTATATGAAATGTTCTAGAACAGGAAAATTTACAGACAGAAATAAGATTCCAACTAGTTAGAGTTAGGGCAGTGAGCAGGGGGGAAATGAGGAGTGACTTCTAATGGATCAGGGTATCTTTTTAGGGCAAAGGCGAAGTTCTAAATTTAGATCATTGTGTTGTTTGAGCAACTCTCTGACTATCCTAAAACCACAGAATTCTATACTTCTTATAAGTGGGCTTTATGGTCTATAAATTATATTATTTCTGTAACTATGATTTAAAAATCAAGCATCATGGTGGCGATGATCGAAAGGCTCTCCATGCAGGGGAGAAAGAAACATGTAATCATGGGTAAAAGTGGAAATCAGTATATTTTGTGCTACATTTATCTGACTTAATAGTGTCAGGTGGTTTCCAATTGTCACTACCAAAGTTGGATCTTTGGTAAAAAGAGGCAAAAAATGCAGAGTAAAATATAGGCAAATCTGAATGATCTTTATACTCAGCTCCAGAAATTTTAAAAGTCTTAAAGACCTATTAAATTTATGTATATGAATATCTTTTTTTTAAATTTTTTAAATTTTTTTTAAATTTTAAACCAAGAACATGTATTGGTACATTCTTCATACAATGGTCTCATTCATTACAATTATTCTCTACTTATACATGATGTATCTTGGTTCTCCCCCCTCTCCCCCGCCCCTCCCCTCTGCTCCCTCCCTCCCTATTTACAGCAGGTTCATTTATCATTTTCCATATTTTCCCTTTCCCCTCTCTTTCCCCTGTTGCCTTTCTGCTTTCCCCCTTCTTTCCTTCTAGTACTCCTCTTCTCTGCACATCATCTTCCTTTTATATAATATCTATTACACCTCTTTGTCCTTATTTACA